>JAJLRJ010000004.1:37963310-38048310 GCA_024195265.1 Dendrophyllia cribrosa
TAAACCACGTGAAAACCAGACGAGTTGAAAAGTATTAGAACTTGCTCCAGAAACAATACAAGAGGACCGCATGAACTATTACCAATTACATGCAAACAAAATTAAGTTAACAAAAGAAAAATTCAACTCAAGAAAGCACGCCCAATTGCAACATCGAAAACAATATTTGAAAATAATATGCTAGCATTGCATGATGGGAAAAACGCACAGGCGATAGCCCAAAGGGCACTTTGATTTCATATCTAATCAAAGTGGGAAAAATTGTTTTCCAGGTGAGCAAACTAAGTATCCATTCATTAGTTATTGACTTTCATGATCTTATCCTTATGTCTTTCGTGGGCACCCGAATTAAGACCACAATATGTTATTTACCTTCACCGAAGGGTCAGAATGTTTCATCGGGTTATCCAAACGCGACAAAACATGCATTGTTCTCTGACTACTCTGCAGTGAAACGATAACAAATTATTTTCATACTAGCTTTTAAGGCGGATTTGGTGCATTTTAAAAACCCAAAAATGTTTTTGTATTAATAGAAACCGAAACATAATGGTCCAGTTTTGTCATAAATTACAACCCAAGTGTGCCAAAACTGTCGATTAGTGTCTCCTGTTATAGACGGACTGGGTCTGAATGAATTATAACTTAGAGCAGTTGTCAATTGAGTGTGGTAAAACCAAAACCAAAGTAGTTACTCTGACCAATCACAGCAATCATAAGCAATAGTACTGTAGCATGGTTTTGACAAAAAAGGTCAAAATCCCTTTAATGACTTAAATATACACAGACAATTAACAGAACATCCAGAAGGGTGCATCTTGTTTATTAATAGCTAAACTATCACCAACGCGAAACAGAGTTGTACTACAAAAGGAATATCATTGTCAAATAACTATTAACCTCTTAATACAAATTACATTCAAATCAACTCAAGACAATTACCCTAAAACTGTAAATGACTAAAGAAAAATAATCTTAAAGTGCCCCTGTGATCAAATTTTTTATTTCATTTTTTTACATTTTCGTGTACTATTAGACTTTCTTACTCATCTTGCCAAATTTCAATCCATTACGAACATCAGAAGTCATTTTATTTTAACATTTCTTTCCTAAAATTTACGGCCGCCATTAATCAACCTTGTTCCAAGGCTTGGTTGCGAATGGAAGAAAGTGACGTCAAAGACTCAAACATACCTCACGGGTTGAAATTATAATAACAATAAGCATAGAAAATTGCACGAAGAACAAGTCCAAAGTTTTTGTTGCTTTTCGCGTGATTTTCAATACTTATTGTTATTATAATTTCAACCCGTGAGGTATGTTTGAGTCTTGACGTCACTTTCTCCCATTCGCAACCAAGCCTTGGAACAAGGTTGATTAATGGCGGCCGTAAATTCTCATAAATAAATGTTAAAATAAAAAGCCGACTTCTGATGTTCGTAATGAATTGAAATTTGGCAAGATGAGAAAAAAAGTCTAATTGTACACGAAAATGTAAAAAAATGAAAATCAAAAATTTGATCACAGGGGCACTTTAAACTCCAGCAAAAAACATCTCAAAATTATAACACTTGTAATCAAATACAATTCCGCATCTATGACCAACTTTAGAGATCACAAGTGGTTTTTCCTCCAATATCCTACCAAAAAAAACAACAAATAATGACTGCTATTATATTTTACATGTACTACTTAATCCGAAATACAATTGAATCTCTGTCTTGTCAACGTCAAGGTAGCTTTTAATAGTTTTTGTACGAGTTTAAATCACAATTAGATACGTTACTGTGGAATTGGCAAATTGGTTCGAATAAACTCTTCATGCTGATTAAATCTTTTCTGAATATTTTTTAGTTTATCTTGTTGTTGAGTGTTTTGTTGAGACTCCTTAATCTTCTGAATCGCATTAAATACCAGGCTGAATTTGTCATCTGACATTTTTTCCAGTGCCATCGTTTTCTCTTTTATGTCGCTCAGCAGCTCAGAATTTGTTGGTTTCTGTGCACGTATTATGTCGATTCTACAGAGATCACTTAAGTCTTGACGACAAGCTGTGTCATTCATAGTCTGGTTTGCAGGTCTACCAAAGCATGGTTGTGGTACAAATCCTTTTGTCTTGCTTTTTTCTATCTCATAACTAATTTGTCTTTCGAATTTCTCAAAACAAAACAAAATATCATCCACCAGTTCTCTGAATCTCTCATCACCATCCCTGATATCTCGATGTATATCTCCAATGCCATCGACTGTTACCCGGAATTTTGACTGGAGCTTGCTTTCCATCTTTTCTAAGGCCTTTAATATGAAATCGAGCTCTTCGCCATCAAGTTGACTACCATCTTGAATTTCAGGTATCTTGAAGCCCTTACCAACATCTTGGTGTGAACACATCTAAATCAGTAAATAGAGCCGTTATTTAGCTTTATATTATTTCAGTCGATTTGGTTCCCGTGTCAAAAGTCGGGATGAGAAGTGAAAGCAATTTGATGTGGCAGTGTATGACGTCCAGATCTCAAAACTCTTGGCCCAATAGGCCTATACCACGCCCCGCCATTTTGTATAAAAACAAAAGATTTACGCCGCCCAGCCTCGCAGTGAAGAAGTTGAGCCTACAGCTCTTATTTTATTGATATATCAAAATTATAGGAACTTGTACTGTGGCTTTCTCTTGCATCGCATGCTTTAACACTTCGGGTAAACTTCGGGAGTCTTCAGTCAGGTTCTTTGGAAGACTTCAGGTCATGTATGACAATTTCCATCAATCTGACGTAATGGGAATATAAGGTGGTACTGCTCTTGTCCAATCAAACTCGGGCGATTTTGTTGAGTGTACAATAAATAGCGCTAATATCATTTTTTGTGATTTCCCTGATTATAATTGTGATAATGGTATCAATAAGTGCAGAAATTAGCCCATCGCTCTACGTTGTAAATCACTATAAATACTGAAGTATACTAACTTTGGCCAGCACTCGTATTCCCACGCGTCCCATGCCAATATAAGGGTACAGGAACTTCTCATTCTGACTGTAGTCCATCCATATATCGTCCTGAGTAATCTGTCTTCCATTTAAAGAGAATACGATTGGAACCTTTCCATCTTTTGCCAAATCAAACTTGACTGTACAGCTGATCAAGTCCCCTCTGTAGGCCATGGAATCTGTAATTTAAATTGTGACAGTTGATTATGTAGACACGTTGTGATGTTACCGTACGGTACACTCTACATGGCAGCTTCCCTCGCAACGCATAGTATGACTTGTCCTGAAGAAGGAGTAATCAAGTGTGATTAACATACCGCTTTAAGAATAGCTTCCCATAGAAAACGTCATAATCGATGCCAAATATCATTCAAATGAACGTTGCAAGTTATCGTTAACTTAAACAGTGCGTTTCTGTTCATTCCTTTAGTTGAAAGTTTAAACCTGATCAAATTATTATGTAGAAAGGTTACATTTCGCACAACCAAACGAGAAAAATAAGTCAGTTTTGACGATCAAAACACATCAGTCTCACATTTCACTTCAGTTCAAAAACGTAAAGGGGCGGGGCCTACATTAATTTGAACAGATTTGTTATCACTTTAGGTTCAGCAGCTTCATTTGTTTTAGCAAGTTATTAACTTTGCAGTTTGATGACAACCACAAATTCTCCCATCCATGGTAACGAGAATAGTCCAACAACAACTCAACCAATCAATAAGGTTAAAAATGGCTCGTTCAGCATGCGCTTTATTTGCTCTCCAATTAGGACCAACTAATTGAATAGACCAGAAAAATATGATTTTGTCTTGACTGGCTTAAATTTACACTTATAAGTGTCCATTTAGTACAGGTTTTGAACAATAGAAACAACCATTTTAGGCAACTTTTAGGTGTACGCGTCCACTTAATAGGGGTGCGGTCCGTTTAATACAGGTATTCTTTGCAGTAAACATGGTAACAAAATTTTGGGACTTATGTCCGCTTAATACAGGTTTAACTAGTAAACCCATCAGACCTCGAAGCACATTCAACCCATGCCAAGTAATAAATCAAACACTCGAAAGAGTGTTTCATCGGCATATCCAAACACGGAGGAGTTAGTAGGCTGAAAAACGAGGCGCAGCCGAGATGTTTTTGAACCCACTTCAAGGTGTTTGGATACCTGATGAAACACTCATTCGAGTGTTTGATATAGCTTCTCAAACTGATCGTTAAATGCGGAGAAAACGAAGGAATAAAATCGCCAAAATCTATGCAAATTAAGACAGGATATCCAAACCTCCTTCACGGTAGTGATTTCCTTTGTGTTCTCGTCATGAATTATTAATGAATTCGAGAAGCGTGGGATAACGCATTTTGTATGTAGCAAACCAGTGGATGGAGTTTTTCGCGCACTCTGATTGGCTACTCAAACTCGGAATAGTATTTGCTGTTTTAAGAGCTAGGACACCCTGTATTAAGCGGACACTACAGCATTCCCTGAGGGTGTCCACTTAATACGGGTTTGACTGTATCTCGTTCATTCTGTTTATATCGATGGGACAGATGTGATTGTTTTAGCTTCAGTTCAATTTATCTCAACAAAGTCTACGATTTAGTTAGTGTTCCTAAACTCTCCTTAATTTACGGGTACATTCGATTCGTCCTGCAATGAAATGTTAAGAAGTAGCTCCTTACCTTCATTCTCTACTCCTTTTGTACAATTAGATGCGTCAAATATTCTTCCATCATCAACGTGATATCCCACAGTTCCCTGAAACCATCCCGGAAAGGCATGATTTCCACAATCATTTCCAACAACACCTATTCCTAGAAGCCTTCTTTCACCTGTTTCTTGTATGAGAACCTGTTTTAAGAAATATAAGGAGCTTTTGCTTAGAAAAGAATGTAAGCTGAATTAAATTAACTTCCAGTAAGTTTAGCAAAGAATGGACGTCTAAATTATTGATTTTCTGAAGAACAAATGCACAGATTTTTGCCTTGAAATACCAATGAACTAACAATCCTAAAAAAAATGACAACAACATTATCCTTTTGCAAGTTGAAATGGCGCCAAGCTACCAAGCTTTTAAGTTATAAATCCACAGCCAAGCCTCTATTTTAAAAACGCCCTCTGTTCAGCGATTAACTCATTTTAAGCGGCTACTTATCAAATTCCCGGAAATCGCGCCCCATACTTAATGAAACTTGACCTCATTTAAACGGTCACCATTTAGACTTCCCAATTGGCCAATTTTGTTGTTGTTGTTGTTTTCTACTGAACGGTCGCCTTGTTAAATGGTTACGAATGACAAAACAAAGTGAGTGACTTGCTTCACGAAATTAAGCTAAGCGGCCCTAAATCACAGACAACCATAATTATATTTTATCCAGTTAAAACCAATTACATTTCGTACCTCAAAATGGGGAGATTCTGGAGTGAAAGGAAATTTATATCTCGCGCCATGATATTCCGACGGATCGTCTTTACATGTGGAGCAAAACTCACTTCCTTCACAACTTAAAAGACATCCATGTACTCTGATTCCCTGACTTTCCCATGCCTGAAAAGAAGTTGTTGACTATTAACATCGGCCGACGAGAAACCTTAATATGTCAATGATATCGAGTAAGATTTAGAAATATGGTTAGAAGTAGTTGGATGGCAAGGTCGTCCTAGTCATGAGAGCAAATTTATCTCAAAGGTTGAAACATAATGAGAATGTTCAAATTAACAATTGGAAATGATTTCAAGCAAAATAATTCAATAACAAGTTCAATTAAAAGTTGACAAAGAACGATAAATTACACGATACGATGAGAAGGTCAAGCTGTACACAGTGTTTTTCCCAGGGTTACAATAGTTGAGTTAAATTCTCTCCTTGCATTTATTTTTTTGTTTTACACCGTTTGCGAGAGTTATTTCAATTCAGAATTTGGAGTAAATGTGGAGTTAAACAACTCCCGAAAAGGAACATTTTGAATCTAAATTTTTTACTCCACTTTTGGAGTTAAAAAAACCCTTTGAAAATTAAAGGGTGCCTTACGTTATGATTGCCAGTAAAATAATGCTCTTGCAAATTGTAAAATGCCATTCAAATTAACTTTAAGGCCCACCTTCACCCAAAAGACGTTGCGGTCGTTTGTTTTTGTTTTGAAATGCTCTATTGTTCATATTCATGATCTGATTGGTTACACGCATCCAAGCATGAATTTCGTGTTACACAAAATTTAGCACCGAAAGAGATCATAAGTAAAGTTTCAGTAATTTATATAACTTGTAGTTAAATTATATAACTTTTCACTATGCAAATTTTAGGGGCTCGTGTAATATAATATTAAGTAATGTTGTTAATTAAGTTCGTTGTACTGCTTCCATTGCTGTATTTTAGGATCACCAATTATTATAGTTTTAAATATTTATGTAATTTTTGTAAAAGTCTTCTTAATTTTTACGGCTCACTGGAAGACCACTTATAGTGAATGTGACACCGTGATGAAATAAAGATTGTAGTAGTAGTAGTACGGCGCGCACAGCATTTTGGGTAAAGGTGGGCCTTTAAAAGTGAATTATTGGTTTATTCTACAGTGGGCAAAGTGTTAAGTTAAAAAGTGTACCTTTGGACCAGTAGGGAAGATGCCTTCATCTGAGCCATGCGCTGTGAATGTTCTGTAAGCAATCTGATTTGCCATTTGTCGGTTTCTCTCAGTTTCTTGAAGAACGTGGTCCATTTTTCTTTCATCTGAACAGTAGAGAATAGTATTGAAATGTTGCAATATATAAATAAAACAAGGCGGCCATATATATAGACAGAACGCACAGTTTTACAGGGAACATGGAAACATCAATTAAACTGGTATTTATTGATGTTTAATATTTATTCCTTCCTAACTATTTTAGGAAATAACTTTATGTCACGTACAAGTTGGGTCCTAAATTGAATTGAAGAAACGTTGTCGAGGAAAAAAGCATAAACCATAAACTACACGACACAATGGAATTCTGGGAATAAGGTGAAAAGAGCCTTGTTAACATTCCATTTGTTGATGTTTTTAAAATATCTATAGGTGGTTTTCACGTTACGCCACGGCGGCCATGTTGGTTCACATCTACAAAAGAATTTTAATGAACTTCTTTTGTTATGTGCACCAACATGGCCGCCATGGCCTTTGTCATTTGAGTCCCACAGGACTGAAGGTCACGTGAGTAAAAACCATCTATTCCTTGCTAAGGTTTTTTATTTTTCTTATAATAATTTGCAATTTGTCTGTGGACACAAGACTTTTTTCCCTTTCCCAGAGAACCATTCAGTCGTATCGTTCATGGTTTATACTTTTTATACCCGACAACTTTTTTTCAGTCAGGTGTATATGCGAAAAATGGTAGGCATAAGAGGGATGGGAAAACTAAATTCACACAAAAAGTTAATGTTTTATTTGTTGGGCTAACAAAAGAATACCTGTCAGAGGAAATGAGTAGCCATACGTTGAAAAGTACGTTAATTGAAGATTTTCCACAACAGCATCCAGAGATTTGTTCTGTTTAGAGAAATTTACAAAATCTGAACATAAATAAGCTTGCGAGTCTGACTTGCCAGGGACCGCGGAGCCGGGGGGGCTGGGGGGGCTTCAGCCCCCCCAATAATTTTTGGAAAAAAAAATAATTTTACCCAATTGAAAAATTACTGTTTTACTGCTCTCATAGATATGCGATAATTAATGAAAACTTTCGCCAGTGAGTGTTGTGGTAAGTGGTAAATTGATTTCTTCCTTTAGGACATGCAATATGGCGGCCGTTCGTAGGACATGGCTTATAGGTCTTCTCTTAAGTTCTGTTATAGAAGTCGTTGAACTTGTTTGCTTACATCAGAAACCCACAACTCTTGTGGGGATCTGTTCAGATAACCATTCCACGGGAGACGGCATTGTAATCAGTGCGGCATACTGTATGTCGGCGCAATGGCATGTTTCCGCTATTTCCGTCAAATATCGCGAGAAGTACCTTAAACGAAGACTGATGTATAGTTGCAGTCACCCTGGGTCGTACAATCCAACTGCTATCAGCAATCAGGAGGCTCACATGATCTACGGCAATATGGTTTTGAAGTTTTGATCAAGGATGAACAGATTAATTGCTTTGCCGATGTTTTGAAAGCGGTTAAGAGTCTTGCTGATCATAAGAGACACATGATAAGTGAGGTTATTTTTAATTTGTAAACTCCTGTTGGTGAATCCTGCAACAAGTGCTACAGGTGAAAGGTCGTTCTCCATGGCAAGGAGAGTGAAAACGTGGTTGCGTGCGAACATGAACCAACAACGTTTTAATAATGTGGCTTTATTGCATACCCACAAGGCAAGAACAGATAAAATTCGGCTTCTAGATGTAGCGAATGAATTTGTCCAACGAAATGAAAACCGTTTTCGCAACTTTGGTAAATTTACTGATTTAGATTTGTCAATGTGCTAAAAAGTAATTATTGGGATTTTCCTTGTGTTTGATGTTTTGTTATTGTAGTTCAAATTTGGTGGTATTTATTAGCCTGATAAATAATAAAATAATTCACTGCGTCTGGTATATTGGGATCCATTTTTAGCCATTCTGGGAACATTTATTATAAAAATTTTCCCGGGGGAGCATGCCCCCGGACCCCCCTAGACAGCTAGCGCCTTCGGCGCGCGCTACAAATGCCTATGGCATTTGATTTAGCGCCCCCCCACCCCAATCGAAAATATGCTGCGCGGTCCCTGCTTGCGACTCCCTCCATCCATGCAAACAGACCCCAAATGCCCAGTAAAACTCTAAAATTAAAAGTTCTCGTACGCGGCTAACCTGTCATTTAAATTTATTGAAACTTCGTATGCAGCTAGTGATGCATGAGCATTACAAAATTTGAAAGTTTCGTTGTGAAGTGTCCGACTAGATTTTGAGATAAACGGCATTGTTTAAAACAAAGGGCAATAAGCTGGTGTTGCTATGGTAACCGCTGTCGATTGCAAACCAGTGAAACATAAAACTTTAAACACACTTTATAAACTTGGTGAAGTATGAAAGCAATCAAAGAATTTCTTTACTGCAAAATTTTTAGCGGAGCTCTGCGGGCCGAAGACCCGCGCGTAGCCCCATACTCATAGAACCTATGCCCGTCATTTTTCATGGTCATGGCTAGCGGAATGTTTCGCGGGCGCGCGTGTGCCGCCGCCCGCCGCCGTGCGCCCGTGTTGAACAGGGTTAGTTCGCGGGCGCGTATTACGTCGCAAAACATGCGCGTATGACGCCACACAACATCCGAGATGTTTGTTTTCATTACGGATTTCACAACCAAAGAAGCGGAGATTTAAAGATTTAAAGAATTTCCAAGCAAGCGAGGGACTTAAGGTTACCGTGTACCTTCCTTTTGGGGCGTCAAAATAAAGTTTACAGAATGAATTTCCATCCAAAAAAAATTATCGAAAAATAGTGAAAATTGACGGAGAAATGACGGTATAATCTTTGCGGGCGGAGTTTGTTTATGAAGTGATATATTTTTCTAAGCGCTGTTTTCTCAAAGTTAATTTTTCGCTTGTAAGGGACACTTTAAAGAGCTACAACTCAAAGGGGATTTGTTCGATTTTTCTCAAATTTGGACAGAAGCTAGGCTAACATATAATCAACAAAAACTTGTCGGCAAATTTCTTATTTCCGAAAACGTTTTTGTCAAGAGCCATTTCCGTGCGATCACTCCAATTTTTTTTCTCCCTTTTTCGAAAATATTCTGTAACTTTACACTGCAATTGAATATGGGAAATCGCCGACGCGTTTTTTTTTTTTCTGCTTCATGTCCGGAAACCCGAGAACAAATCAAATTAGCAAAATACAATAATTGCTTTGAGTTATAGCGTTTTAAAGCTGATTCGGACGTTCGAATTTAGACGTAAAAAATTCGACAGTTCATTTTATTACCAAATGGTTTCCATATTTAGATAGCCAGCTCTATAAGCTTTAATTTGATACCTGGGTTTAAGTATGTTAAGCGTAATCTTAAGACGCTAGAGCTGTGATACTGGAGACACCCCCGAAGGTACACGGTAACCTTAAAGGTAAAACAGATTACATTTTTCGATGGGAATTTATGTTGATATCAATCTGTGATTGACTTTTTCTTTGTCTTCTCGCTAGTTTTGGAGAATTGTTTATAAACGTGATTACATTCAGTCGTTTTGATTTCTTTCATCGAAGACAGCTCGGCCTTGATGCGCTATAAATGGTTCGCGTTTTGCTTTTAAACATAAACTTATGGAGATTTGAATAAAATTTTTCGAAAGAAGATTGTGTTGTCCACTTTCATGTGTTTGTTCGTTCATTACATAGGTTGAAAAGCGATTTTAGCGGAGCCCGCGGGCCGAAGGCCCGGCGGAGCACCATACTCATAGAACCTATGCCGTCATTTTTCATGGTCATGGCTAGCGGAATGTTTCGCGGGCGCGTTGTGCGCCCGCCGAACGCCCGCCGTACGCGTTGGGCTAGCTCGCTGGCGCGTATGACGTCGCAAAACATGCGCGTGTGACGCCACAAAACATCCGGGATCTTTGAGGCTTTGTTTTTCGCGCGGCTACACAGCCGTCAGCTCGGTAAACACTTTAGCCGTTGCTGGATTTTTATGCTGTTTTTAGCGGAGAATTAAAGTCGTTATTACCCAACATTTTTTTTGGCGGTTTGCTACTCAAGACAGGATACTAATTAAGGGATACTCAGAAGCCGCTTTAGTGGAAAGAGAAGAGCTTTCAGGGATAAAATCTTGCTTCGAGGAACTATATACGGTTTTAGCAATGTGAAGAGATGGGTTCGTTTTACGGATTTCAGCACCAAAGCGGAGATTTAAAGAATTTCCAAGTACAGTAGTCGCCGGAGGGACTTAAAGGTAAAACAAATTACATTTTTCGATGGGAATTTATCTTGATATCAATCTGTGATTGACTTTTTGTTTGTGTTCTCGTTATGTTTTGGAGAATTGTTTATAAACGTGTAGCTTAAATTCAGTTGTATTAATTTCTTGAATTTCATCAAAGACACGGCTCGGCCTCGATGCGCTATAAATGGTACGCGTTTGCTTTTAAACAAACTCATGGAGATTTGAATAAAATTTTTCGAAAGAAGATTGTGTTGTCCATTTTTATGTGTTTGTTCATTCATTACAGAGATTGAAAAGCGATTTTATGTAAACAAAACAAGACTTAGATTTTATACTCGCGTCGTCTTATGCAAATATGCCTTTTGTGAATTTTGATTTCCAAATCAGTTTCTCGGGCATTTTTTGACAAGCAACTACTGTATTTTCGGAAAATAGTCGTAATAGTTATTCTAGACGGAGAAAAAGTTGTTTTTGTGAACTTTTGTACGGTCTAAATGTACTGTGCAGACGGTCGGGTAATACTGTTTTTGAGAATTGCTAAAATTGAAAAATAGCCCGGTCGTCAATATTAATCTTAATTCTTGTGCTTCCGACCTTTCACCTATTAGTTAAGTTTCATCTTAGTTAAGCTGGTTCAGAGGGTCTTCAGAGGGCACCGCTGTTAGGCTAAGCCTAACTATATATATTATGTAAACAAAACAAGATTTGGATTTTATAGTTCTGAACTTTACTCGCGTGGCCTTATCCAAATATTTTTGTGTATTTTTTGCAATTTTGATTTCCAAATCAGTTTCTCGGACAATTTTTAATAAGCAACAGATGTATTTTGTTTGGAAATTAGTCGTACTAGTATCTAGACGGAGAAAAAGTTGTTTTTGTGAACTTTTGTACGGTCTAAATGTACTGTGCAGTCGGTCGCGTAAGTCTGTTTTTGAGAATTGCTAAATATGAAAAATAGCCCGGTCTTCAATCTTAATTCTTGTGTTTCCGACCTTTCACCTCAGTTAAGTTTATTATCGGCTTTCTGTTCAGAGAGCGACGCTGTTATAGGCTCAGCCTATCTATCTATATTATTTCAAAACATACACCCCACGACCAAAAAAAAACTGAGTCGAGCCTCCTTAAAGCCCCGTGGTTCTTGTTTTAAGTAATGATCAACATAAGAAATATAGTAAACTTCATTGTTCTGTGGCATTGGCTCTTTCCCACATAGAATATCTTTGGTTTTAAGAATAGAGTAGGGGCTGATGGTTCATAATTATATTTCAGTATAAAAATAAAGAAAATCCATTTACGTCAATTAAATTTTAGGAAATGTTCGTGCTTAACCAATCAGAATAGCAGAAGACAATAGCTAATAATTTTGCTTCTTTGATGAAGTTCCTCAAATACAATATCTTTTAAAACTTGCATGTTGTGCGATTGGGTCTCAAATTACTTGAAACCTTAAAAAAAATAGACAAAATGCACCTTGAACCTTAACGTTTTAGCAGTTTTCGAGTCTAGGCCAATGAGATCACTAGTTGTAACAATGGAAAAAGTTGACATTCCATCGTGCATTGCCGTTCAGCGGTATCCTTCTTATGCGGATCATTACGTAATTCATTTCGATTTGTAAACAATGTATAAAGAGTGCTCCCACCTCTTTAGCTCCAACATCATTACTCCCAGTGTTGTTCCTTTGTTGCTGTTTGCAGCCCCTTATACACCATCGAATCAACAGAAATAGATGTGATATCAGGTTAAGGGGCACTGGTATCGGATGATAAGCGCTGTATGTCTGAATTGTGATGGCTTTCTTGAACGACCATTCTTTCAGGGAGTTATCCTCAAAGAAAGTGGAAAGAGTAATATTCAAATAAATTGTAATACTGGCCCCGGTTCTAGTCTTCAAGGTAGATATCGCTATCCGATAGAGATATCACTGTCCAGTGGATGAGTCCAAACAAAACCAAATGAGTTAACCACTGAATAGAAATTTATCCAATGGAAAGCGCTATCCACCTTTTGAACAACTGAAGAATTCTTGCAGCCCCAAGATGATGACAGTACACCACCATCAAAGGAATCGCCTATTTTTCCACAAGAGTTCTTCGAGGCGTAAAAAACAACACACTGAGAGAGCGCGAAAAAATGTTTAAGGTTATCTATAATACAATGGAATAACCACAATGGAATACAATACAATACAATACAATACAACGGAATAAACTCGTACCATGAAAATTTGACGTACATAATCAACGTACATAATCAACGTACATAATCAACCATACATAACAACGGTACCTATGTAAAGTACAAACTCCTAAACATTTTAAAACCTAGTAAACAATTATACTGTTATTCGGAGAATTCCATAAGGTTCCGATCAATTAAAGTTGCGATGCATAGAATACTAATATAAAGGCGACAAATGCCGTGTTACCTCAACTCGCTGGTATGTGTTAGACAGGAGGGCTATCATCATGTTAACAAGCAGAATGACTCCCATGACAAGAAAGACTCCAAACAGTAAGCGGGCGAGTGTCACTGAAGCACTGTCCACTGAGTCGAAAGGATCCAACTCAGCTATTCCCAACAGAGACCAGGTAAGGTGCTCCACCATACTCCACCAACTGGTTCAACAACAACAACAAAAGCAACAAGTTTATTACCGTTTGATGCAATTAAATTCATTTTATCGAATAAACTAAAAGCCCCGAATAAACGGATTAAAAAAAACCGGGTCCAGAGACTGATTTTTAAAATGAACTCCAGTAACGTTCAATAAAAAAACTGCGTACGTATATAGAAAAGAGTAAACAAAAATGCAACTATTTATTTTTGGGTTGTGCTCTGGTGATCTAGCGCGCTACTGATAAAAATATTAATGTTTTGATGTGTTACGCTTTCTTTTATTGCCTGGCATTGTTTTGCCGACCGCCAGGGTGTTCTAACCAATGATTCAACGTTTGTAATGTGCAACCAGCGCGGTAGAGATTAACTTACCAAGCCAGTCCACTGGACGTTTTGCAAGCACTGTAATAATGGAAACAGAAAACAAAATAATTCAATTATGTATTTATATATCACTACGTCTTTGGACCTATTTTTGTGGATAAAACGCTCAATTGCGACCATTGGAATGAAAGAGACTGGTGGAGTTGAAAGCGGCTTAGCCATGTGCGCCAAGTTTCCACATTGCAAAAAACATAGAGAACAACTAGCTTTTTATACTTCAAAATAATGCAAATTTTGTTTAAAAAACGATGAATTTGAAAAACATGTCTTAGTGTGACATAAAAATGCATCGTGTAAAATGAGAGAGAAACCACCGATTTGTCCGTTACTAATAACTTGAATATCCTTCGTGACCAGTAATGTAATTGTAAAGTGGGTTGAAGATGGTGGTGTGACACTTCCATAATGTCATTTTTCTTAGGTTAATATTTATATTTACGTTGTGCCGGACATCCGGTGTCTTGTGCTGGATGTACAAAAACCGGATATCCGTTGTGTTACGCTGGAAGCGTATGTCTTGAGCTATTCACTCAAGGAAAAAAACTTACATTTTAAGAAGCAGGGCTTCGCCTTATATGGGGACGACCTGCTCAATTACTAAGACATGTGACAAGTGAGAGAAGGCAGGGAGGAGAGGAGGACTCAAGGTGTCAAGCATCGAACTGATTATATTCTACTCACGATTCTGTTCCATTGTTGCTGGAAATGAATGATCTTTCCGCCATGTACACCTTCGTAATCGCGATAGAAAACGCCAAAATAGTTGCAATAAACTGCCAGAAGATCGTAATCACGTCACCAATGATATGAAACAAAGCGATCTGAATAGCGCCGACTCCCTTGACTGTTTCCATCACGTGACCAAACGCTCGAAGTGTCAGGAACATGGTATTGAGGCCGTACAGATAACCGGCGATGACGAGCGCTCGATTGCCGGTAACTGATTCAGAGAGGCTCCATGTGACTACTCTTAGTACAAAGGTCGCTGAGTAGTTGAGAAGGGTGATGAAATCCAAAATGTTCCATCGATCACTAAAATTTAAGAAAATAAAAATAGAATATTTAACTATAAAAATTACGACAAAAGGAAGGCTGATTCTAACTATGCTACTGTTATTGTTTCTTTCCCCTATGTTCTCTGAAGCACTTCGAAGAACAAAATTGCTAATGGCGGAACTGGGAATCTATAAGATCCCTAGGATAGTCGAGACGACTAAAAATAGAGCGTAATTTGTCGCATTCTGCATTGAAAGCCTCTGTTGTAGAAGAAAAATCATGAGCACGGTGTATCATTGTCAGCACGGTGTATCATTGTCAGCACGGTGTATCATTGCCTTTAATAAATAGTCTTTGTAGCGCTTATCAGTGTGACTGTGGAAGTGTAAAAGCAAGCCAGTGTTTATCGTTTTTCATGTGATCTGTGCGATGCAGATTATGTCGGGTACACAGCCCGACACCTTCATCAACGCATTGCTGAGCCCCAAAACTCACAATCGGTAGACATTTCGTCGAAGCTCATGGTAGCAACACTCTTTCGAAAGAAAGCCAATTTAGAATCTTGAAAAAGTGCCAGGGCAAATTTGATTGTTCCGTTTTTGAGGTGCTTTTCATCAAGCAACTAAAGCCTAATTTAAGAGCCTGTCTCTGTAAGAGCGGTCCGGTCGCTTCAGAGTCGCAAAATAGAATCGCTTGATTTTTTGTGTGGAGAAAGTACATCATGCCAAAGCATCAAAACCACAATTATTTTATCTCTTACTTTTTATTTGTTTCTGTCAGGTCAAAACATAAATTCTCCCAATGATCAGTCACAAATGACTGAAATCTGATACGATTTTTAGTAATTTTTGAGCCAATGACGCACGGCAAAGAAGGTATTTATTGCTAAAACTTTTACATAGCAATCTAGATATTCTACTATATTGTGTGTTGTACAAGTTTGAAAAAATTTGAAACTAAATTGTCTTTTTACTATAACGCAATGTATCCCCTTCGAGCATCTGAGCGTCGCAACCAAAAAAGTTGTCATTTTGCAAACCAATTTTCTCAGCTGGCAGATGAAATTAGACGATGGCGGTAGTACCACTGAAAAGCAGAGTTGTTGTTCTCTAAGAAAATGAAATTAAATGTTGTCTATAACTTCTTGTCGTGCAATAAAAGAGTAGTCAATCTTCTCTATTTTGGGTAATTTTAGCCGAGCTGTATGTTGCCACAGGACAACCAGGAATTTATAACAATGTTTATAAACCTGTAACCGAGCCAAAAACCTTCTTATACACACGGCACTTATGTCAAAGAACATGATGCAAAACTCAAATAGGGCTAAAAATGATTTATTTGAGAATTTGGAGCCATAAACGATCACACTTTGAATTTTAGTACAGGTAAGTGACGTACGCTATTGCTTCCATGATCGTAATTAATCAGATGAATTTGTACTTCATCTAAGGCCTTGCAATGTTATGAGTATGGCATTTTATTTCCTTCTTAAGCTTTGCTTGTTGCTGTAACAACTATTTTTGTCAAAAGATTCTGAGATTTAATCAATACTCATGAGTTGAGTTAATAGCCCTTTTCACAGTTAACTCTGCTCATTTGCATTACAATGAAATCTAGCATGTATGTGGGGCAATTTCGGGCTATTTTGTAGTTTTAGCCCGAAATTGCCTCGCATCCACGTTGGATAACATTGTAATGCAAATGAGAAAAATCAACGTGAAAAGGGCTATTGCTTGACGGTCAGTTTGCGTCACTGTTTACAACGTGCATGAAGTGTACGATAGAAAACAAATTATCTTTTAACCGACGTTTAGAAAACGAAAAGAAAACTTCGAAAAACTTTAATAACAGAAAACTCCGATGCGTTTAATTTCAGAAATAGCTGTGCGCTTGTATTCATCTCAGTTTGATTATCGTAATTCAATTTGTACTTTAGAATTCACTCGACCGTGAAATCTTGAATTAAACAAAGTTTGAACAGGATAGGGAAAATAAAACATATTAACACAGAATTGCAGGCAAGTCTCTACATTCTTCCCATATAATTAATTTGTGTTACAATGTTGAGGACTTGTTTTTTAAGACTAAACGACTCTGGCTTATGTGGAGAATGGCGTGGAAATGGCGAACTGGTGCGCTTAATCGAATGACAACATGACGTAACTGGCACCGCGGCAGAACGTTTGCGCATGCGTAAACTTCAAGCACTTCCGGTCCGTTAAACTACCAGTCAACATCGATGCGAACAGCATAAAACAACACTTCTGCATGAACCAACAGACCTAGATTTTCTAGATGCAATGATGAAAGGACCAAAACCGAAGAAAATTATGGTACGTACACGATCGGTTCTTGCATGAATACATTTCGAGATGGAGTGAAGACTTGTTTTTTGTGAAAAAATGCGATGCAAAAATTATTTGTTCATATTTCGTTGTTGGTGCAAACACCAAACCCCTTGGTGCAAACGCTTGAAACTTGAACGATGAAAAAACTTTTCAACGAAACAAACTTTTTCTCTACCTTTGTTTTATAACTCTTACTTTTTGTTTTCAAACTTCGCGGTACGGGAGTTTTATGTTGTAGTTCATTTTTTATTTCAGGTAATTTTTGTTTTTCCTTTGTTTTAAATTCATCAGCATATATTACCATGCCCAAAAACAATGGAAAAATAAAAATTACCTGAGATAAAAAAATTAACTACAACATTTACATGGGATTACAGTATGTCACCGGAAATGCGTTATTCACCGGATGCTCAGTTTTCTACTCATGCGCAGTGCGTTCTGCCGCGATGCCGACGTAACTATCCATTTACGAGCGCTTCAGTTTCGCGGGAAAACATAAATAAATTTTAGCTGATACTGGCTAGAGCTGGTTTGTTTACGATAGAAATGGAGCGAATTCAAGAAATGTGGATTTGCCTAAAACATCGGCATGACATGGGGAAGAATTGGAAGATGTCAAAAACGGTTTGCTATTATCCTATGCACAAAGATGGTAGTCGTCCAAAAAAAAGCAGCAAAAGTACGTAGTAGAGTTTCACCTCAAATGTCGCAGGAAATTCAGATGATATGCCGCGTGCTTGTGCCAGTTGGATCTCGTAAGTATTCGAAACAGATATAATCTTTCATTAAAGGCTACACATATCTTGTAAGAAAACTAAAATATTGTTCAGTATTATGATCACGAACTAAAATAGATTTCTACCATCGTCTACTTTTTCAGCCATATGTGAAGGCTGCAAGGGAAAACACAAACAATCCGTACAATCCGAGGCATCGTGGCTTGGAAATGATCCTAATTAACAAGAACCAGAAAAGACGAATTTACGGTAAGTTAGTGAATCAGCTTTCTTAACCGAAACTAAACCATGAAAACTTTTTCTTTTCCAACACAGGTGAAAGAATGTCAAGCTACATAGTATTTACAGTTTGCGTGATCGATGTTAATCAAATACGTGCGACGTTTTTCGCGAGCCATGGACAAAAATAAGCATTATTTTACATTTGATAATTTTAATCAGGTTACCATGTTAAAATTATGTGGCACTGAATCCTGTGATAGCTAACGTGATTATCTTAAAAGCCTTGCAGCTGGGAACACATTTTCTTCTGGGTGCTGACATCAGCTGGTACTCAGGCAGTATCTATCCCAACTCCTAACATGATACAGAACATTCAACACGAAATTAGGATCGCGTTCGCAGACGAACGCAATAACGGTCCAAACATTGCGTGACGATCAGTGCGTGACGCTTCTTACAATGTTTTAACAATCTCACACTGCATGACAATACCGTTTTTGATTTTCAGTGACGGAATTATACAGTTTTTCCAAAATTTACATATTAGATTATTACGTTAGAAACATGTTAGCTATCACAGGATTCAGTGCCACATAATTTTAACATGGTAACCTGATTAAAATTATCAAATGTAACAGCTCGGCTAAAATTACCCAAAATAGAGAAGATTGACTACTCTTTTATTGCACGACAAGAAGTTATAGACAACATTTAATTTCATTTTCTTAGAGAACAACAACTCTGCTTTTCAGTGGTACTACCGCCATCGTCTAATTTCATCTGCCAGCTGAGAAAATTGGTTTGCAAAATGACAACTTTTTTGGTTGCGACGCTCAGATGCTCAAAAGGGGATACATTGCGTTATAGTACAAAGACAATTTAGTTTCAAATTTTTTCAAACTTGTACAACACACAATATAGTAGAATATCTAGATTGCTATGTAAAATTTTTAGCAATAAATACCTTCTTTGCCGTGCGTCATTGGCTCAAAAATTACTAAAAATCGTATCAGATTTCAGTCATTTGTGACTGATCATTGGGAGAATTTATGTTTTGACCTGACAGAAACAAATAAAAAGTAAGAGATAAAATAATTGTGGTTTTGATGCTTTGGCATGATGTACTTTCTCCACACAAACAATCAAGCGATTCTATTTTGCGACTCTGAAGCGACCGGACCGCTTTTACAGAGACAGGCTCTTAAATGTCCAGACGGACTCCATACGTGCTAAACTTTTTGTTTAACCTGTAACTTATTCGTTTGTTACAGTTTCTTAATTATCTATTGTTCTTTTTACTATTTATATACTTTTAACATATCGACATTTTTTGACTTGATAATGACGTTTAGCTAGCGTCGAAACGTCGTCACTTTTGTAAATCTTAAAATGTTTTTTCGCAATTTTTTACAGTTAAATGTATTTCCAAATCACTCCTTCTTCGTAAAAATAGAATTACAAAAATCTTACAAATACGACTATTCTTTTTTTATTATTATTATAATGAACACCATTGGAATACGACTATTCTTGCTTCCCTCTTCTTGACGCAAAACTAGAGAGTTTATATTTAGGCTATGAAAAAATACAAGTTCTTGAGCTATACTTAAAAAATCAAAAGATTGAAACCTCCCCGTTAGTGGGAAATTTTTTTTCATTCCCTGCGAAAGACTAGCATCCCTTCCAGGAGGGAGTAGCAATACTCCTATGTGCTTTACGCTGCAGAAACCGAATTAAGCTCCAGTCGTGTGGGCACCCTGTGGCTCGTGTGCTACTTTACCTTTAACTTACCTCAGGTATTTGTTGCATCTTTCCAGAAAAATGGCTGCTTTAGATGGGCTCTTTGGTTTGTTGTCTTCAGGGTCACCGCAGATTTCGTACTTTGATCCCTTCAAATTCTTAGTTCTGGTCTTTTCCTTTCGGTGTACTTTAACGTCAAGGAACTGTCGACTTTCCATTAAAATTCGACCCAGAAAAAACACCAAAATAACCCACTCCAGACCGCTGAACGAAATTCTTGATGTCTCAAGACAAAGAGCAAAGTGCAAACCAAGCAGGGCCAGGTAGCTAAGCGTGTCTCGAATGAACACGAAGAAAGGAGTTGTGAAGTATTCCAAGTAGCTTGCTACGAACAGAGAAAGAACTCCATTGAACGATCATTTCGTTTAGCCTAGCCTTGAGCCTGACTGAGGACAAAGCGACGCGATTTGACAGGCAACAGAGAGTGTACCAAACTGTATGATCAGTACCCGGTCAAGACTTCAAACAAATACTTAGGGTGCACTATGCAGGTATACTATTTGTTTGCTTATTCCAGTGATGTCATTACAGGCCGTACTCGTAAATGACCAACCTTAACGAGAACGATAAATATTTTCAGGCCAAAACAAACCAGAGAGTTATTTTATCAAGTCAATTTCGGCGTCAAATAGATCATATTCATATTCATACCGCCACTCCGGAAACTTCAGGGAGACTGCGCACGATCTTTAGGTACTCGGCTTTCTGGGATCGTTTGGGTAAACAGCGTTAGTCACGATAGGTTGATGGTTTCCAAAGGCAACCATTAACCAATCATAGCTCATATTGGTTACCCAAACGATCTCAAAAATCTCAGTGCCGAAAACTAATGCACAGTCTTCACAACGTTTCTGGAGTGGCAAATGGAGGTAGCCAGAGAGACTACTGAAGTCCATTTCGTTTTGAGAAATCTTATTTTTACATTAGATCAAAGCATGAACCTCTGTTGCAAATTAGTTCAGTCAGCTCAATGGAATAGAATGAATATTGTTGATTAATACAAAAAACATGTTACAAAAAGTACTTACCAAACAAATCTTTTCCTTGAAGCTCTGATAAAAAGATAGGAAACATTTACCGTACTTTATTATTTTCAACGAATAGTTCGTAACTACAATGCTGATATCAAAAAATAATAACCTGAGGCAGGCTCCTGCCTGAGGTACTATGGACATCCCATGCCATTCTTACATTTCAATCGATTTTTCATTGGCAACGTGACTCCATTTTTAGTTAATTCTTACACACTTCTTTAAAATTCCTCGGTGAAGCATTTGCAAGCGTTGACTGTTACCACCCCCTGTGCGTCAAACTCCCCACCCTCCCCTCCCTCCAACGCCGTCCCCGTGGGCTAAGCACTGAGGACCTATCGCATTTGCAAGCGTTGACTGTTACCACCCCCTGTGCGTCAAACTCCCCACCCTCCCTTCCCTCCAACGCCGTCCCCGTGGGCTAAACACTGAGGACCTATCGCATTTGCAAGCGTTGACTGTTACCACCCCCTGTGCGTCAAACTCCCCACCCTCCCTTCTCTCCAACACCGTCCCCGTGGGTTAGGTACTGAGGACCTATCGCATTTGCAAGCGTTGACTGTTACCACCCCCTGTGCGTCAAACTCCCCACCCTCCCTTCCCTCCAACACCGTCCCCGTGGGCTAGGTACTGAGGACCTGTCGCATTTGCAAGCGTTGACTGTTACAACCCCCTGTGCGTCAAACTCCCCACCCACCCTTCCCTCCAACGCCGTCCCCGTGGGCTAGGTACTGAGGACCTATCGCATTTGCAAGCGTTGACTGTTACCACCCCCTGTGCGTCAAACGCCCCACCCTCCCCTCCCTCCAACGCCGTCCCCGTGGGCTAAGCACTGAGGACCTATCGCATTTGCAAGCGTTGACTGTTACCACCCCCTGTGCGTCAAACTCCCCACCCTCCCTTCCCTCCAACGCCGTCCCCGTGGGCTAAGCACTGAGGACCTATCGCATTTGCAAGCGTTGACTGTTACCACCCCCTGTGCGTCAAACTCCCCACCCTCCGTTCTCTCCAACACCGTCCCCGTGGGTTAGGTACTGAGGACCTATCGCATTTGCAAGCGTTGACTGTTAC
This sequence comes from Dendrophyllia cribrosa, assembly GCA_024195265.1. NCBI lineage: Eukaryota > Metazoa > Cnidaria > Anthozoa > Scleractinia > Dendrophylliidae > Dendrophyllia > Dendrophyllia cribrosa. The sequence goes on from JAJLRJ010000004.1 coordinate 37,985,371, forward strand.
CACCCCGTGTGCGTCAAACTCCCCACCCTCCCTTCCCTCCAACACCGTCCCCGTGGGCTAGGTACTGAGGACCTGTCGCATTTGCAAGCGTTGACTGTTACCACCCCCTGTGCGTCAAACTCCCCACCCACCCTTCCCTCCAACGCCGTCCCCGTGGGCTAGGTACTGAGGACCTATCGCATTTGCAAGCGTTGACTGTTACCACCCCCTGTGCGTCAAACTCCCCACCCACCCTTCCCTCCAACGCCATCCCCGTGGGCTAAGCACTGAGGAACTATCGCATTTGCAAGCGTTGACTGTTACCACCCCCTGTGCGTCAAACTCCCCACCCACCCTTCCCTCCAACGCCGTCCCCGTGGGCTAGGTACTGAGGACCTATCGCATTTGCAAGCGTTGACTGTTACCACCCCCTGTGCGTCAAACTCCCCACCCACCCCTTCCTTCAACGCCGTCCCCGTGGGCTAAGCACTGAGGACCTATCGCATTTGCAAGCGTTGACTGTTACCACCCCCTGTGCGTCAAACTCCCCACCCTCCCTTCCCTCCAACGCCGTCCCCGTGGGCTAGGTACTGAGGACCTATCGCATTTGCAACGAACAAAATAGAGCAGTTTTCAATTGAGTGTCGTAAAACCAAAACCAAAGTAATTACTCTGACTAATCACAGCAGTCGTAAATAATCCAATGAACCAATCAGAGCTCGAAGCAATTACATGTCGGCGGCGCCAAGCGCGGGAAAACGTGTGCGAGCAAGTCACGTTTGGTTTTGGTTTTACTTCTGATTGGTCGAGAAAGTGGCTCGAGATTTTTTAGCCAATCACAAAGTTTAGCAATGCAAAACCAAAGCAAATGTGTAATTACTTTTGACACTCAATTGAAAACTGCTCTATATGCGCAAGCCTTGTGCACTGGTAAGTGGAATTACCAAGAAAAGTTCGTTACAGCCAATGGATGGAAGGAGTGAAAATTTGCATTCGCGTATTCACGAGTTAAAAATTACAGCGTACCATGGCAAATTTTGTTCCCCACGCTTTTTGGATTTGTATATTCTCCAAAGTGCATGACTTCGCGTCCATCATTGTTGATCCTCTCCAAATCCCGGATGTTGATCCGAGGACCGATGCCCACTGGCACCAGTTTTATTCCCTTCTTGATTTTCTCAATTTCTTCCTTGACCTTCTCTTTGTACTGCCTTAAACACGTTTTGTGGTCCGTCAATATCACAAGAACCTGTATGAATAAGACGAAACGGTAAATCAATAACTCCAGGGTTATAGGTATATATCTATATCGTGTTTTTATTATGATGGTCAGGAGCTTGCTATAAGGTGATTCCCTTGTATTGCATTGCGCATCACTACTGCGCATAAGATCCTGCGTCATTTGCGCGTGCGCGAGCGCGCGCGCACTCCGAAGTATTAGGGTTTCCTTTGAGGATTCAGTTCCCTCAGTAAATAAGCGGTTGTTTTCTCCTAAATGAGCTTGGTGACCTATCTTTTATTTTGCATAATTTCATTCTTTTAGTCATCCTTTTTGTGCTGTAAAACTTAAAAAAAGTCATGTTAGAAAAAAAGTTATTGCGAAAAAAGCATACGTAACCATCGCTCGTGGACACAAAATTCTATCTTCGAGATCACGCACCAGACGAATATTTTTAGTTGATACCTTTTCAGAACGTGTACCTGTGCCATAAAACAAACATGAAATTGTTCCTTTTGGTCAATACATTACATCTATTTTGTTATTTCAAGAATTACTTTAAAGCTGTGCTTCCTGTCCCTGCGAAACGTAGTGTGAGCTGATGGAATAAACGTACGCTTGATAAGTGCAGTTGCAAGGATTTAAAGGATAACTTGAGACAATTATATCTCCTAAACGAGCTTGGTGACCTATATTTTTTTATTGCAGATTTCTGATCACTATATTTTTGGAAACACCTTAAAGACCCAGTATTACCGATTATGCATTGCGTGCTTTAAGCATCGGCGGCCATTTTCTTGATGCTGAAAAATCCGGTAGGTCTTATAGCTCTTTGTAATCCGTTTGCATCGGCCATGTCGGTCGTTAAACGTTTATTCGAGTACCTTATTTATCAGGCAACACTTAAGAACGTAATTTAATGCAAAACGTTTAAACAGAACAGAAGCACGAGACGATATAATTCCTTTCCACGCGATGGAATGTTTGCCGCGAGAAAAGCAAAACCCCGGAAAACAATAGAAGCTTCGCTCCCGTGCAAACCAAATCAATAATAGAGGCGCGTGAAGCATGATGGACAATACTGGGTCTTTAAGCTATTTCTTCTGTTTTGCTCTATGGCATTTTTTGTTATCTCATACTCAATTGATAAAGAGGCCATTAATTCTGCATACAGTTCCTACCTTTTCTGAGTTTGGTCGATGAGCACTGAGTTTAAAAGCTTCGCCTACTTTCTTCAGATCTTCATCAAGGGCAGGGAGATTAACATTGGCATCCCTTGTTAACGAATCCACGCTATCTGACAAAGCTTTGAAGTCAATCGAAGCTTTGGTGAAACAAATTTTTCTTGAAGAAGCATCTTCTCCATGAATTACGACCTGGTACTTAACTTGTTGTTTCTTGTGCTTGCACATTACGTACTTTATGGTATGCTTCATCAGTTCAAAGGCTTGGTCTGCAACATCAGAGGTTGCATTGATAACAAAGGCGAGGTCTATTTCTGCAAAAAAAAATCTAAAAACATTATTTTGTACTAAGACAACCTTGCAACAATAGAGGTTTTGCACGGCAGCCATGTTGCATGGCAGGAACCATGAAAATGTTTTGCATTAGAAAGAACATTCTTTCCCATAGGGAAAAGAATCTATTATTTCTGCCATGCAACATGGCTGCCGTGCAAAACCTCTATTTCTAGTGTTTTTAGATACATGTATTACCATTCTTTTTTATAGAGATAACAAGTGATGTCAGTTGACTAACCTAATTTTCTTCTTCATTTTGTTTTGTTTTTGTGAAAAATATCATTCTGTTTAAGTAATGCTCCACATAAGAACGATAGCAAACTTCATTGTTCTGCGGCATTGGCTCTTTCCCACATAGAATATCTTTGATTTCAAGAATAGAGGAGGAGCTGATGGTTAATAATTATATTTCATTATAAAAATAAAGAAAATCCATTTGCGTCAAATAAATTTTAGGAAATGTTCGTGCTTAACCAATCAGAATAGCAGAAGACAATAGCTAATAATTTTGCTTCTTTGATGAAGTTCCCCAGATACAATTTCTTTTAAAAATTGTATGTTGTGCGATTGGGTCTCAAATTACTTGAAACCTTAAAAAAATTAGACAAAATACACCTTGAACCTTAACTTTTTAGCGGTTTTTGAGTCTAGGCCAATGAGATCACTAGTTGTAACAATGAAAAAAGTTGACATTCCATCGTGCATTGCCGTTCAGCGTTATCCTTCTTATGCGGATCATTACTTAATGACGTATTTGCTTTTTGCGCTTTTTACTGCGCCTCTCAATAACATGTGGAATTTGAAATTCAAATTTCCACCAACGGTTGCGTTTTACACTGCCGTCAATCATCTTTGCTTACCTCTCAGGAATAAGATCTTCACTTCAATGAGTTCAAAAGGTCACGTCCGTGCATTATGATTGGTAGATTTCGATCCCTTTTGTTTGTTTCTTTTTTACATGGTCCGTTGGCTGCAGCGAATAACGCAACCGTTGGTGGAGATTTGAATTTCAAATTCCGCATTTTATTGAAAGCCGCAATAACATTTATATTGTGTTTCTATCCTGTGAAGTATATTCACAAAGCACTGACCCATCAACTTCGTCTAAGAAATTCTCTACCTTTGTTTCGTCGTGTAACTTTGTTAATGTGGTGCTTGATATAAAACAAACCGAACAAGAATGGAAACAAAACGAGATCAAACAAACACCAGACGTTGAGAAACAGCCATGTCCATTGTCCTACATCCAACCACGAGGATCTCTTCGTTTCACCAAATGTTCCCCACCACTTTTTTTTCAACAAGTTGTACATAACTGGGTGAGCGAAGAACTACAAACAATAAAGAATATCAGTTATTTCTTGCTATCATTGATAATTTATTGCCATACCCAAGCTGGACGTCACCCTAATTACCTTTATAGGTGCTTTTTCATCGTGCGTTATCCCTACTGACGAAGCGAAGTTTCAAGCATTTGCTTTGAAAGACGGCCGATTGAATTAATTTTTAAATAAAACATATTCTTTATACATCATGTTTGATTAGTGTTTGGTGGAAAGTGCTTGATGGAAAGTGCTTGATGTTCCTGCAGTGAACAAATCCATGACCAAGAACACTGAAGCACGTTCATATTTCAGCTAAGAAATTACAATCTCGCAGCGAGTAGTGGTACCACACACTGGGATTTTAACTACATGCTCAAAAGTTAACTCAAAATGAAAAGTACAAGATAAATTCTCTGTCTTGCAATTTACCTTATCAACTCAGCTGATAAAACTTTTTTTATTATTAAAAAAGGTTTGACTCTGTGTTTTTCTATCAAATATTTGATTTTTCTTTCCATTCATAGATAAAGCAATCAGTCGAACCAATCCACATGAATTCACCCATGTTAGCATATGTGTCTGCATCTGTTTTTCAGAATCTTTTTGTAGTTGTTGTTGTTGTTCAGGCTAGCATCAAGATGCATAAAAGATGCAAACGATCTAGACTGAACCGACTAAATTGTATTCATTGACTAACGAAAAGCTAACCGAAACGAAAGCAGAGGAAAACATGTTCGCAATTTCTATTAAATACAAGCATCTCCAAAGCGTCATTCTATTCTAAAAGAATTTCGGCAGCAATTCTCGTGTGAGACCTTAATTCTACCAATATATTGAAACCAAAAAGCACAAACTATAAAGTAAATCACCTTCTTTTGCTCCCATTCGATGCCAGCATCCACAATGTAATCCAAAGAATCCCCAAAGGCATGACGGGCCTCTGTGTTGGACTTCAAAGGCTCAAGTAAACAGTTCGTGAACTCATCAACAGAGTTGGCCAGCATGATGAAGTCATCTTCATCAGGTCCTTTCTTCCCTGCTAAACGGCGGAGCTCAAAATTCACCTGTCACAACAAATGACAAAGTAATGAAGAATTGGGCATTTCCGAATTGCTGTAAGCTTCTTTTTCTAAGCGAGACCCAGTGCGCAGATCCATTATTTTCCTCTTAAAGCCTATGATACACGGTTCAACATTTGTCGATCAACAGATGTTATAACGGTGTACCATGCCATGTTGAATGTTGAAAAGGGCGATTCAACAGGTTGAACGTCGTTGAACGGCAATAGAGACAGGCTCTATTCCGTTAAACAAGTTGCAACTTGTTGAACGACTTCAACCAATCATGTTAAATTAATGGCTGTGTTTTCTACTCATTCAACAAGTTGCAACATCGTTCAACATTTCTTGCTTAACAATGTTGAACGATATTGAACCGTGTATCCGACATTCGCTTAAAGGAGCTATGTCATGGTGATTTTGATGTTTTTGGGCAATACGGACTGCCGCAAATTAAAACTAAGTAGCCTTGTCACACACGAAATGGTTATAGAATACTAAGAGGAAGATATCAAGTGAATTTTCGAAGAGAAAATAGCATAATCAGAGTTTTAGCGAGTTTTCCAAGACAGAAGCAATAACCATGAAAATATTAGCCCGATTTTTTCAAGACGCAATCTATTTCCATCCTGGCCATCTGCAGCCCAAGACAGTAATGTTTACTCTTAGAGCACTAGTAGAATAATTTTAAACAAAACTGGACCATTATGTTTGGGTTTTCACTAATATATTTAGTCTTTTGGCTTTTTAAAGTAACACTGAAAATGGTGACATAGCACCTTTAAGCCCCCATAGTGATCAGCATACCATTTGTCCTCGTGATATGCATATTGGTTATGAGAAAGCAACTACAAAAAATATCTGGAGTCCAGAAAAATTGAAACTTTGATACCGAGGCCTCAGGGGCCAAAACGTAATTGCTTTAACAATGCTATGCAAATCACCCACCTCCATTGCCATAAGTAATGCATTGGTGTTACATTTTGTCAGAGCCCGCGGTGTTAGCTTGTCAGCGATAACATCAACATCACCCTCCACTAGAGTCTCTCTCAGTGACCTTTCAAAGTCTACATGTGTTAGAGAAAAGTACAAAATAAACAAAAAAGTTTATTCTCTCTCAACAACTCAAAAAACTGTTTCGTGGAAATTTTTTTTTTTGGGGGGGGGGGGGGGGGGGGGGGGGTTAGGCAAGAAGCGGAGAGTACCACTGCGTTCATACACCAAATAAATTGCACATATAAGGTATGTTCATCATATTCAACTTTAACCTGTAGGATATTTTTTTACGTATCGAACAGGCGTCAAAACATTTAGTTCTTATGTCACAGTGATACGTGTTTCCTAGTAATATGTGTTCCCCCGAACATATATCACTAGTGATATGTGTTTCCCCCGGTAGAGAAACACAAAACACTGAAGCTTTGTATCCAAGACTTCAAATGCGACACAACATGAAAAAAAAATTGCCAAGTCTCAAATATTGCTAAAAAGGAGCCGTAGTGTGAATGTCTTCTTGATATATATCTACTGTACAATTCGCTCAATGAGGTATACTCTGAATAGCACCGTCCACTTCGAAAATCGAACGTGGACAATATCAGCGTGATAGGTTGGGGAAACACATATCACTACGAGGAGAAAGTGATATGTGTTTCCCTTCATGAGCAGATTCTGTTTTCGACTTTTTAATTCCATGTAATAGAAAATACCCTCCAAAGTACGGGTATGCCTATCCTTAATACGTTTTAGGATATACGAAAAAGAACACGAATGCATCTGTCAACACTAGACAATGCTTGAGGGAGAAACACACATCACTACTTGATCTGCTTGATTAGTAATTTCCCCTCCGTTTTTGTTGCTATCCGCTAAATGAATACTGCGAAAAAATTTCCATTTGTTGTAAGATATACACCTTAATCGATGACGCGCGGATATTTTACGAGTTGAGGTCAGCTGAGGACAGTATTTAAAACATCGCTGTTTTCTTTGTGGTCACGAAACAAACTTAACAGCTTACAAATTACCTTTCGAGTACAGTGCTTTAATTTATGCATACATGACCGTGTCAATAATTAACGTGGATTTTTATCGCATATAATCGGTATAATAACTTCCTCGGAATTCGTACCAAGATTCCAAGAGCAAATGGTGCTTGTTTTATCGCGAAGGCCAACTAGTGATTTGACTTAGAATTTCTCCTCGCAATGAAAAGCATAATGTTATTTTATGTTTGCGGGAATTTGGACTTTGGACTTTGGAGGGGAGAGGGGAAGGAAAACACGTATCACTGGCCGCCACATTTGAGGGAGAAACACTCATTACGGGCAAACACATATTTTGACACCGACAAAGAATTCGTGCTTCATTACAACCCCAACCCACCCCACATTTCCGTCCCCTATTGAAAAAGATTGGCCGCTCCTTGGTTACTCAAATCGAGTTCAACAATTTTCATTGCTGTGTGTCTCTCAAGCCAAAACATATATAAGAAAAGTATTGAATTTGTATGTGACCCCAGAGAAATACTTTTCTGAGGTACTCAGTTTACAGTTTTTCGATAGTTTGCAAGGGAATTGGAGACTTTTGCCAAATTTAATAATGGTACACTTCACAGTGCAATAATTAAAAATTCAAATTGTAAACAAGGATTATAAATTCAATTGTTCTGGTCGAGTTCTTATTGTTCTTTTGTGAAAGCTGAACAAAACACAAACGTTTCAGTCACGGATACCTTGTAAAAAAACTATAAACACTCTGCAATCATATCTATACATGTGTGTACACGTATAACAGACCAATTTCGATAGCCACCATTGTTTGATCAACGATCGTAAGGCACCTGGGCCCAGTTGTTCAAAAAGTGGATAGCGCTATCCATCGGATAAATCACTATCCAGTGGATAAGCGTTAACAAAACCCATTGCGCTATCCACTGGATAGTGATTTATCCGGTGGATAGCGCTATCCACCGGATAAATCACTATCCAGTGGATAAGCGTTAACAAAACCCATTGCGCTATCCACCGGATAGTGATTTATCCGGTGGATAGTGATTTATCCGGTGGATAGTGATTTATCCGGTGGATAGTGATTTATCCACTGGATAGTGATTTATCCGGTGGATAGCGCTATCCACCGGATAAATCACTATCCAGTGGATAAGCGTTAACAAAACCCATTGCGCTATCCACCGGATAGTGATTTATCCACCGGATAGTGATTTATCCACCGGATAGTGATTTATCCACCGGATAGTGATTTATCCACCGGATAGTGATTTATCCACCGTATAGTGATTTATCCGGTGGATAGCGCTATCCACGTTTTGAACAACTGGGCCCAGGAATATAAATCATCCTGTCGAAACGATGGCTTCCATGCGATCGCCACAATCGATCGCCCAATCGCAGGGTTTTTGAACGCCAGCAATTTAGTGATGTTTCGAAATTAGGTAACAAATTTATTCCTCGGTACATAAATGCGCAATACCTACCTTTCCTTTCCATATGGTCGTCTGCTTTGTTTCTTGAACCTCGAGCGACCATCTCTATCTCTTCAACTTGTTCCGCCATTATTCACCGTGTGACGTCTACGATATAGAAGATCGGTTAAAGCTTGACGTTATTTCATTTTCAAGATCTAATCACAGTGGAAAACTTGTTTTCACAGGTGAGCAAATTTACGGTATCGATTGATTAACTGCGAGACAAATGTAAATTTAAGAGAATATTCTCGATATTAAATTTCTATCTTTTTTTGATATCAAGATCTATACTTTGAAAGAAAGAAGCAAATCGCACAACCGTACAGGCTCGTTAAAGTAAATTTCACCTTCTTCACCACAGATGCATCCAACCACAGCTCAAGTGACCCATGCTAAAATATTGCACTCCTTTTGTTTAATCACATCTATTGACGTGCATAATTACTACATCCAACGAAAATTTAAATTACTAATGGCTATTCATTAACTAATTCATTACCGACAAGTCACATTGTCAGGGTCGTAACGAGGTCTGTTTTTTCTTTATTGATCCCGTTTTTTACCTATTTTTTCTGAACCATGATCCCAAAATGTCAGTGATTTGTGATCCCTGATCCCAAGATTTTTCAGTGATCCCGTGGCGAAAAAAATGATCCCAAAAAAAATTGATTCCATGAAGAAAATCGCGCAATTCATTATATCGGTATATTTTATTAATCAAAGCTATAGTAATTGTGCACCTGATTAATCGCAAAGATCAAATCGACGCAGAGAACTAATCCATATTCGAAAAAAATACCTTATATCCTACATTGAAGAAAACAATGCCAGGTGCAAAGAAAGATGTGATCACGGGCAGCGCCAACCGCGGAAAACGTGCATGAGTAAGTCACAATTCAGACAACTGCATAGTTTGGGCTAGAGAAATGGTAATGAACCAGACGGAAACGAAACTGGAAATCATTTCCGATTAATCGCAAAGGCAAACACTAGAACATAGACTGTAAACGGAGGACGATTTTCATTTTCTGTTACGAAAGCGACGAAGGAAAGAATGAAACTGCATTGCGTTATAATTTGTTATGCGTAAAATCATGCGGAGCTTCAAGGCATGATCACGTTTCATTTAGAATAAACAAAGAGGTCAAGTCACCTACACGTTTTCCCAAACGAAAGTATCTTTCTTGTTCAAGAGTTTGAATGATTTTGAAATTGATTTGATTTCTATATTTACATATTCTAAACAGGTTAAAACGGAGCAAATTAGGTCTGATTTTTTTTTTTATATTATAAAGATAACTTCAAAGAGATCGAATAGGCAGCCGAGGTTTTCGTTTGTCATCGGGAGCTTTCGGCAAATCATCGTTGTTACGAACTGTTCGCGAGAAACCTCAAGATGGACATTTGTGTGTGCTGATTGGCTCCGAAGTATATTCTTTAGTGCTTTGCATTATTACTAAAAATAGATAGCCCCCCTACGTGACTCAGACAAAGTTTGCTGTCAGCTGAAAGGCTTTGTATGAGCGTGATGTGTTTTGAATATGAATCAAAGTGCCCTTCGGGCTATCTCCTGTCAGTTCTTCCAATCATGCATTGCTGTCATATTATGCCTGAGTGTTGTTTTGGATGTTACAATTAGGCATTTAGGCATGGGTACGTGGTTTCTTAAGTTTAAATCCTCATTTGTTGTTACTGTTAGTGACGAGGAGTGTCCAGGAGTTATTGCGAGTGATCACGAGGGACGACGTCATTATTGCTGGTTTGCACGTGACGTCACGGCGACCATCTTGGTGGTCAAGAACAAAACCGTTTCTCTCCGCTGGGAACTAAACTCTATTTTCATGCAAATTCCGCGAAAAAAAAAATTGTATTGTATTGACCACCAACATGGCCGCCTTGTCACGTGGTTGCAAACCAAGAATTAAGCCGTTATCATGTCATTTTCAACCGAAATGGGGTAAACCGTATATGATGAATGCTTTTGGACCATTTTGTGAGAATACGGTAAACGTCTTGAGTTTCCGAATAGTGAGAATGATGCAAGAAAGCGTAAGAAAATTCTGTTGCTGCCAGACGTGGTTGCTTTGTATGATGATAGTGAATAATTGGCAAAGGACCGCACACGAAATGCTGCTGGTGTACGTAGGATCTAAAGAAGATCTAATTAGCCAAAAATGTGAACACAAATGGAGTAAGCAAGGCTGATATTACGTCGACTTTCCAGCCTTGCTTACTTTATTTGCTTTGTATATATGGATATCTTGGGCGCATACCATTTAGCAAAAATCGGGAAATTTCGGTTGAAAGTTAAACGGAGCAGACAATTTCCGGAAACTCCGTTCGAAAATTTTGGACTTAACCTCCAGTATTTTTTCCGTTTCGTTATGGATTGTTGGAAATTTCCGTACCATTCCAACGATTCTTCCGTTTCCAGGCTCTCTTGAAGGACCTTCGTACGGTTTCAGTTGTCTTTACAATATGGCGTCTTATCAATGTGGTTCTTGCTTGTTCATCTCCGACACTATGGACCACAGAAACGCTATCCCCAGCACTTGCTTTACCGGAGGAATAGGCTGCCTACCTCTCGTATTCCCAGTTGGAATTCTTCCACGGTTAATTATATCTGTGCACAAGATCTCATACTGTGTGCCTCTAGTCATTCGAAGATGACTCCAAAATTCACTCGGTGCATAGGTGGGAATAGTTACCTCAAAATAGCCAAGGATTCTGTTTAAATCTCGTCTCATAAAGCAGCGGACGGCAGAAAACAACACGAGATGCCTAGCAGGCTGCATATTATAAAAACAACCACTGTCATGGATATTTTTCGTACCTTTCATCCGAATTGCCGATATGTCGATCATATTCATGTCTAGTACTAGTTTTTGTCGTTTTGGTTGAAAAAGGAAAGAATTTACCACACTTTTCAATGGTACAGGTATATTAAAGTTCATTTAAAATATTATGTAATTTTGTTGTATTTATTTTCCATCAACACGCAGAAAATGTAGTTAATAAGAAAATCTCAGCCTTGGGTATATTCGCTAAGTTCAGCCTCAACATTCTTATAAATAAAAAAAAGAGTGTACTCGTTAATGCGTCTTCGGTCGAGCTATCCATGATAACGCGCAAGAAAATCCTCAGAAACACAGAGAATGGTTGCAAAAAATACCATTTAATCTTAAGTCGCCTTATGCAACATTCAAGTACATGTACCATCCAAATACTCTTTAATAACTGCAACATAAAAACCCTGATATCCTACAGGTATGATAATATGCTTCTAAATTTCCTCTCATTTAATTCATGAGATAAGCACAATTTTTCTACATTAAAATCAACCTGACTTTACCAAGTTAGAATCCTCATATTATGCAACTTCTCACAAAATTTTTACATTAAAATGATAGCAAATGATAAATAAATAAATAATAATAAATAAAAAATGATAAATGATAAATAAATAATAAATGATAAATGATAGATATATTGACTGATTATTATTTACATTTATTTGGTTTGTATTTCTAGAAATACTGTCAGGAACAGTACAACTAACAGCGGTTCATGTCGCTCACCGAATCTTTCTACTGAATCATGTTTCACGGCAAGGGCCAGTTTCATCGCTGTTTTCATTATGAAACGTTTCGTCCGCATTTCACAATAATATTCACATTCAGTAATAACACTGTTGTTTTGTATAGTCCTTTACTCTCTCAAACCAGTATGCAGCTATAAAAGTGGCCTATAAATGTTTAAAACACCGATTGCGAATCATGTAAACAAAGCTAAATTGCACACTTACTCTTTGGCTGTCTTCGGTGCATTCTCGAGTAATTAAAAGAATTACATGAAACAGTCGTGCATTTTGTGGAAATGCAACCTATTCCCAAATCCTTGCATAGCTTCACATTTTGTTTGCGAATGACATGTTAGAGAAAAGGCTGCTGGATCATTCGTTGATAAGCAGAGTTGATAAGAGTAGTTCACAAGCGGCTTGAAAGCTGACCCAAGTTGAACATGAAATCGCGACACAGGCAAAATGCGTCGGCTTCTTTCCTCATCTTTGATATCAAATACTTATTTTCTAAAAATATCATGAATATGACATATGTTCTTATATTTTCCTCTAAAAACGCGTTTTGTACTAATACCTAAACTTAAAAAAAAAATCAGAATTCTAATAACCCAAACCTATATTTCACAATTCCTTTCGTTTGAAAATATCTATTTTAGTTTATATAGAAATTCTGGAAATATTTATTTTGTTGTTTTTATGCGCATTTAATTAAAATCGACCTGTTCATTGACCTTCATTGAGATAAGCGGTTTAAGGTTAAAAGGATGTCTCAACTTTCGTATGAATATATGGCTTTGTCAGGCCACAAACGTGCGCTCGTACAGGAGTTAACAAAGAGGAAAGCAACGCTAATACTGTGTATACGCGCAGAGAAAAAATAATCCTAGCCATTTTTCGCAAATGAATCACTCTAATTCAGAATAAACAAAATAACGAGAGCTTGAATTTTTAATAAAATACGGCCAAATAAATTGCTCTCTCTTGTTACGTTGTCTAAAGTCTCAGTTAACTAAATCAAGCTATGAATATATCACGAGAATTTAGTTTTATCGACTGAGTCGATAAGGTAAATTGACCACCGTAAAAAGATTCAAATAGCTGACGTTTCGAGCGCTAGCCCTTCTAGAAACTAACCCCATTCATATGAATATATCACTTCATCACGCCACAAACCTGCGCTCGCTAAACCCCTTTCAAAAAATATGCTACTCGACTCTCATGTCCAAAAAGAAATGCGACAAATTTTGCTAATGCGACAAATTTTGCTAACAGCTTGATTTTTTTTATAAAATACGGCCAAATAAATTCCTCTCTCTTCTAACGTTCTCTAAAATCTCAGTAAACTAAATCAACCTATCAATATATCGCTTTCTCAGCCCACAAACGTGCACTCGCTAACCACTTACAAAAAAATGCCACTCGACTCTTGTGTTCATTGATAGCATCTAAAAAATGCGAGAAATTTTGTTAACTCTTGTGTTCTTATCATAGTATCTAACAAAAATGCAACAAGAATGTCCCCACAAATTCACTAAAAAGTCCATTAATAGTATCTAACACAAATTTTGCTAACAATGTATAAAGAATGTATAAAGAATGCATGTTAGACCACATTATACTCCTGTAAGTTAAACATTAACTTACAGGAGATAAAAATCGGTGAAATCAGCGGGTAAACGTGATTTGAACGTTTTGCGGGCTTCAAATATAATAAATACAAGGTAATGAAACATTAGGGAGTGAAAAACTGATTCAAGAAATGTAAATTTGAACTTAAAATTCAACAAATTATGCGACGAGGATGCACGGTGAAATCCGATCATCGGACTTCCAATCTATTAGCCCTCATGCGATAAGAAAACATTTCACGACTTGTGCCCACTAAGATGTGTGCATCGCTAGCTTGGAAAGAAATGCGTAAATTGGTTCCAAATGATCTGACCCAAATTTTAACTTTATACTAATTAGCCGCTAACTCCCCCCCCCCCCCCCACGGGGGGGGGGCCTACTCCCATATATAAGCTATACGGGTATGTGCCGCTAGATGGGGTCGGGGTTTTGGCCTTCTAGGTCTGAGATTGGGTCTCAGTTTTGCCCACTAAGTCTGAGAAGGGGTATACTTTTTTCCGTTCAATTTTCGAATTAAGTGTTTTGTCATTTTTTTCCCGTACATTTTTCATCTGGAACCGTTTGGGAGAGTATATAGGCTGCAATTGGACAAATTAGAGAGCTGCTTACTTTCGAGTATTCGTCCAACGGGTATAAACTTTTCTATTACTACCTGCGGCCGCATAAAAAGCATTAATAAACGTATCCTTTCAGTGGAGCCGCAATGGACAGATTATCATTTCTTTTCACCATCATTGAAACCTGCCTTTTTTGGCCATGGACCACTTTACCGCTTGGTTCTATATGCTTCGTTTCTAACAGCTCAGTAGCCTGCGTGGCAAGCGTTCGAAGGGGAAGGGGGAGAACTGAGGCGCGCGAGAACGCGAAGGGCGCTCGAGGAAGGGGCGAAAGGGGTTTTGTGTGTCTTACCCTTGGTATGACTTGAAGTCTTATATCAATGCATGCATTTGTCCCAAACAAAACAAAACAAAACAAAACAAAACAATCCTGGTCCATTTGGTATAGATTCGTCTAAAACTATTTGTGGACCTTATAGCCAAGGAAATAGTATTTTTGGTTCTAATGCGGGTAATCAGTGTGTAGCGATGAGTTTAACAGATATATTGTATAATTTTAGTCGCATGATAACATGATGATCTTACTGAAATTTCGAATTTTGGTAATAAGTTGTATACTTATCTTTCTAATTTAACACAAAAAGAATGCCTTGTGTTAACTGAAGTTCCTGATGTTGTTTGTATGGGAGAGTTAACTTTCAATTTGCTAGAGTATAGTGAAAGTTATTATGGAAATGTACATTATTTAAATACGTGATAATTATAAGTCATTTATTTTGACATTAATAATTTATACAGTCGCTATTTTTGAGACAAGGGATGGTGTATTTAAAGTGTTTCATTCACATAGTAGAGATCGTACAGGAATGAATGATCCATGTGGGACGTGTGTATTGATTGAAGTTAGTTCTCTTGAAGAGTTCGAAGAGTTTGAAGTAAAAGGAGTGAAGATTTCCTTAACAGCCCGATTATAGTACTCGCAGAGTTCTTATTCGACATTAATGAGGGCCTCCCGGGGGTTTTAGGGAACAAGGGAACATGGCCATTTGCTTTTAGGGAACAAGGGATATCTACTTTTAGGAAACAAGGGAACTGTTGAGTTATAATCGGGAACAAGGGAACATTGATTTCCTAACTTTTGGAAAAAATATGTTTAAGAGGAAAAAAGGCCTTTCCGACGACAAAATATGACATTTTCTCTCATTTCTCGGGCCCTGGGGACAAATCATATATTTTGTTCTTATCAGAAGAACTGGTGACGAGTTTGGAACATGTGGTTACCTGGGATAATTCCTTCGTAGTTCTTGACCGCTATTTTTCATATCATTCACTTCTAGAAACCCTGTCTACATGTATTTAAGCTTATGCAAAACAGGGGCGTTCCTGGGCATTTTCCAGCTTTAAGCCCGCCACCGGAATGTTGCTGACATACGGTTACCAATTTACACCGGTACAAGACCCGAATTTAACAGGCCGTAAAGTAACTTTAGCTGGACCTTTAAGTTACAATCAGTTCACGTAAATGTTGTATTTCCCTACTTCTATACAATATGATTAACGCAAAGACAAAGCTGTGTTATCGTGGAATTCTAAAATGTAAGGCCGAAGGAAGGTTTGTGTACATGTGTTCAGAATTCAAATGCCAATCTGCGGGGTTTCCTGGCGCAGAACTCCTGGACCACCTTGTCTGTATCTATGCTCGTGTCCCTGTATATACGCATTAGAGAGCCTCTCTGCTCTCATAGTAGAGCGCAAGTACGTCTAGACCCATCGTAAGCAACTGAATGATCGTTCCGGAGTTGCTATTGAAACTGGCATCGTCAAAAGCATTGTGAGAAAAGCAGCGACGTTGGGGTACAGCTCCTTATTCGCGAGGCACAGGGTATCTTGCAGAGTTGATGGTTTCTCTGAAGCAAGCTGCTTCCACTTTACTTCCACCTCACAATTTCGCCATCAAAAATGACCCTCTCTGTCAAGTCGTTGGTGTAGGTGCAAAAGGTCTTGTCTGTTTTATATGAATTGAGTAAGTTGAGCTTCGTGGGGATGAGATGGGGGGGGGGACTCCCATATAAAAATGACGGGGGTGCTCGTCGTACCTTTTAGTGGTCAAAAGTTGTACATTGGTACCTCTTAGGGTGCTAAAATTCAAAATGACCACCGTTAGAATTATCGCGGTACCTTTTAGGCTATTAAGCCGAAAAATTATGACAGAATATGACGTGTTGTTTTAAAATTGGTACCTCTTAGGGGTAAAAATTTATTTGAGCCACGCCCATCACACAACATTCTGGTACCTTTTAGGGTGCTTTTCGAAAATTTCCGACGAGCACCCCGTCATTTTTATATGGGAGCACCCCCGTCATTTTTATATGGGACCCCCCCCCCCCCCCCCCCCCCCCCCCCCGCCCCGGGGATATTGCCCGAGGAATCGATCATGCTGTTTCAGCAGCCTTTCATTGAGCTCTTCTATCAAGTGATTTACTAGAGGTAAGTAGAGTGCTCTTCGCCAGTACTGTTTGGGCGTGTTGGCAGGAACACTGACTCGATGCTGTTGATTAGCTGTCAGGCGCGGTGTTCTCAGATCGATGTTCCACTCCGTTGCCATTTCCTTTGCTCTTTCAAACAGCCCGTCCCACACCATCTCACCATCTCACCATCTCGCTCCTCTTGTAGTATATTAATCACAACCCGAGATTCGTTTGCTGCTTCAATCAGGTATAGCTTTTTGCCCTGACGCATGTTTGACGTTTTTTTCAATTTGGCCGTTCGACAAAAAACACCCCCCAAAAATCTTTTTTAAGACCGTGCTTAACTGGCTTACAGTCAGGTACGCCCCTGCAAAAATGGCAACGGAAACTGAAACTCAGTCTATGGATGTATCGACCGACACGGCAGTTATTATACCCGTTACGGGAGCCATTTATCATAATGGGAATGAAAAGCCCACGGAGAGGTGGTGTTAAATAATTCAGGACCCGTTGGGACGGGGTGTGCGTCCGCACCCCCCCCCCCCCCCCCCCCCCCGCCCCTCCACGAGCTGTGGAAGTCCGCCTATTGTGGGCCGATGGCTCAAAAGAAAGTGACATTGATCTGGAAATGGTAGTAGATTTGCTAAGAAGCACCCAACACTATTTAAAGATTAGCAAACTGAGTGAATGGGGATATGTTTTTTTATTCCTCTGTTTATATAATCAATGTAAAGCATATTAGGCCTATTAAAGATATTTTGTGCCTGCCTTCCTTTTATGTGCTGTAATGTGCTGTACGTCACGGTATGATTCTGTCATCGGTATCCTCTAAAAGCTTCTAAAGTTGTAAATAACATGTCGCATAAAAGTTTCTGTTTATCAAAAATCCATTTTGAATTTAAAAAGAAATATTCATGTTTTTACGTTCGCTTTTGGCTGCCTGGTTTCATATCAAACTACCTTCGAAAACGCACGAAATGCTGTCTCAGACAACCGAATTTTAAAATTTCCCGGGGGAGGATACCCCCGGATCCCTACGGGCTAGCGCCTCCGGCGCTCGTGTGATCGCGCCTGCAGCGCTCTAACGCACCCCTCCATCAAAGAGGAGAAAGGAGGAGAAGAAAGAGGCGTTTTGACGAGGAGTATCTGTACTATGACTAACGAGGTAAAACCTATGAAAATAACTAACCATGAAAAAATGAAATATGAGAGAAATTGTGGGGAACAGTTAGGAATATTTTTGGGGATCAATGGAACATGGAACAGAATTTCTGGGAACAAGGGAACTTGATAAAAGTTAATTTTGGGGAACACCTTAACTTATTTTTGAGGAACAAGGGAACAACTTCAAATTTTTATAGGGAACAAGAGAAGGGAACATGCACCCCCCTGGGAGGCCCTCATTAATATTGGTCAACTAGCAAAAAACAAATTATGCATGGCTATCCTTAAATGGGAACGGCGAGGTTCAGTAATTTGATTTAGAATGAAGTGTGCAAACTTTATGTATCAGAAATCACAAAATACACGCAACATACTATATATTAAACAACAAATGAATGGGGTTAGTTTCTAGAGAAACTGTGGTGCTGCGTCGGTGGGGGGATGAAACACTAGAATTTAGTTTTATCGACTGAGTCGATAAGGTAAATTGATATATTAAATATATATTAAACAGTTGCCTGAAAGACCCTGAAACATACATATAGTTCCACGACGGCTGCCTTTTTCGATTAGATGCGCTGCAAAATCAGGGACCGCCAAACAATCATCTAGTGCCTTGGGTGGCTGTTGTCATTTATATGAATTTTGTAGCATGTTCCTGGGCTACATTTGATTCCTTAATAATTAGTGTCTGTAATTGTTTTGAATCTCGGCGTATCCGGAATCGAACGTTCGATAAACGAACACAGTCGAACTTAATCGAACTGAGTCAATATATGGCTGAGTTCGGTAATCGAACAAAAAACGGCTTTTCTGTCAGTTCGTTTACCGAACTAATCGAACACAATCGAACTTAAAATATAAACCGCACTCAATCTGTCGTAGTCGAACAAGAGATTTTCTGTTAGTTCGATTCGATTACCGAACCTATCGAACTCAATCTGCGGATACATTCACGGACTATGTTCGGAAATTGAACGTAATCGAACAAAATCCATATAGTTAACGCGTTCGACTGTCGGTTCGCGCATTAAAATTAACATAGCTAGATAGATAGATAGATAGATAATCTTTATTTAAACACGGTAAAAATTCGTCAGCTAAAAATCATTATAATACTAACACAAAGCAATAAACTAATATTAAAAAATATCTATATATGAAGAATTTAATAAATAACAAAAAGCTGCTTTCCACGAATGCCGTGCCTTATAGTTCCCCTTTGAGAAGTCGTTTAAATTGCCCAAGGGACTCAGCTTTCCTTACATTATGAGAAAGGCTGTTCCAGAGCATGGCGCCACTATAACTGAAACTATTTTTATAATAGTTTGTGCGCGGCAATGGAACATTAAGTTTATCCTCAGAGTCCCTTAGGTTGTAACTAATTTCTCGCTTCTCAAATTTAGAACTTAGATAGTTTGGAGCTAACTCTCTTACAGCTGCAATCAAATCCTTCAGAAAAGACTTGGTTTTCGTGCGATTCCTATTTCTCGATTGACAAACCCAAACTGTCTGTACTGACTATGCACCCTTCGCAATAGGAATGATAACTTTACAATACCACGATACAATCTTAATTTGGGTAGAACCTCACTGGTATATAGAGGCCCAATGCCCGGAGGGGTGGGGGGGGGGGGGGGGGGGGGTGCTCGTAGAAAATCAGAGATTTGATACCCTTTTTGAGGTGACTCGTAACAGTTTTCGGCTTTTTGACTGTATAAACTTTGGAAAATTATAACAAAACATCAGGCCAAGGTCATAATTAAATTATGGTAAAATTAAAATGTACATTTAGTTGTTGACCAAAAGTGACTGTTATTTCGTCATCGATGGTTACCATGGTAACGATATGTGTGGATCATTCAGACCTACTATTTAGCTTTTGAGGCTTATAACTCAAAAATTAACCCGGTGACAAAACACTTATTCTTCGGCCATTTCAACTTTAACAGGAAAACGATACACACTACGGTTATAAACATGACAAAACAACGCATGTTGTAAAAAACTTTGATTAATGACTTGACGTTTCGTATGCTTCAACATACATCTTCAGAAGTGACGGTTGGATATAATACAATAAATTTAAATGTTACGGAGAAAGACTGGAACCTAATTGAAAAGAAATGACAATAGTGAAAAAAAAGATAATATACAGACCTATCTTAGAGTCTGCTAGAAAATATAAACATATATACAAGGCTAGTAAAGAAAAAGTTTCTCACTACCCACATTTTCATTTAAAGCTGGTTTTAAATCCTTAATCAATAATGTCTCCTTAATTCTACAATGGATATCCGATCGCCCAGTTGTTAAAATCTCAAAATGATCCCATTTAATGTTGTGGCCCGTTGAAGTCATATGATCTGCAATGGCTGATGCGTGACAACCCTTCGTGAGTGCTTTAAAATGTTCAGTTTTTCTGTCATGTAATCGACGCTTTGTCTTACCTATATAAAAACCCGGTGACCCCCATTTTTTTTAACGTGAAAACGTTTGGCACTTAAAGAAGAAAGTGTAAAATTATTTTAAAGAAATTCCTTGGAGCAGATTTTTTAAAAACGTAAAAAATGACAATTTGCGAGTGGTAAAAAATTCCCTCCACAGAATTTTTTTTAAATTTTGTCTGACTTTTCCTCTTAATAAGGACAAAATATTGAAACAATAAAAAATAGGGGTCACCGGGCTTGTTCACTTGTGAAAGCCTTCGTGAGTTTCGCAATATCCACGCGTGAACTCGCGCAATTCAAAAAATCTGGATTGCACAAGATCGAATTTACTCATACTCAGTCAGGATTACCGCTGACCTTTGCGTGTACACGTGCGGACACCTACAGACCACATTGTGCGATCGAGCAAACGTTTTCGCTTCCTTGCCGTGGATTTAGTAAGCTTTTACGCTTTTTACTCTTTTATGGAACTTCAGAACTTACCATTAGGTTTCCTCATAATGTATCGTTTGAAGGCGGAATGGTGAGCTTCATTATGTTGAATTTTTGCATCACATCCGCTCTTATTATTTACGGTTGTTTTCTTCTTAGTGCTAAAAGATGTCGGGAAGCATTCTCTTTCAGTCTTTGTTCATGTGTTCATGATGATAAAATTGACGGTGGATTAATCACAATGCAAACTTTTTTTTTACCAAACGTTGAGTAAGTTTTACAAAGATCATCGTAATAAAAATCACTGCCAGCGACGTTTTGAGACATGGATTTTTTATCGACTTGTTGCTGAATACGAGGAAAACAACACATGGCGATATAATTAGCTCACTTGCTCGCGATCGATAGCTTGATGCTTTGTTGACAGTTCTACAATTCATTTTGAAGCCTAGTCCTAGGTTTGATTTGTTCTCAAAGTGACAGTAATTTAGTTTTTTTTGTCCATAATCACGAATGTTTCGTTCTTCGTGGCGTCTGAATTGAGCAGGCATATGTTGGAGACTTGCTGCATGGGAATAGCTGTAAGTACGCTCAAATCTTTTCCCAACTAAGGAAAATATGATTCTACAAACCTTGGTTCATCATAGCAAAATGTTGAGTTTACAGTTTGTCCTGATGGCTGCATTTCTCAGCTGTAGTTTCATTATACCCGATATTTATTCCGTTTATTTTCCTTTTTATTACACGTAACTTCCCTTTGTATTCATTCGTTTCTACTTCGTGCTTGTTTATATTTTTGTAGCCTTGTTGTTATTTTGGTAAAAACTTAGTCTGATGAACTCTTATAAATCTAACTAGTACTATGTATGATATATTATTTTAACTGGTTCGAAATAAAGTTTATTTTTGAAGCTTAATGATGATAATTATTTTAGTTGTCAATTATACATGCATGGCGCCGCGTTAATGTCGATCGTGTTTATCGGTGTTCAGTTCGCTAAGATCTCTGTGTTTTGCGCTATGATCAGCCAAACCAGAAGCCGGCTCGAAGATCACAGAAAAGGCAGCTTTTTTTTTTCGAGCTCGGTAAAATAAACAGCTTGCCAAGTGAACGAAAACTTGAAAATGAGAAAATACTATTCGGTCGCCATTTTTTTTTTTATTGCTGTCAAGTTGTATTTTTTTAGTGTGTTCCGCGCGTGTTTAGAACCCAGTCGGCGCGCGCCAAAAAACTGTTACGAGCCACCTTAAGGCCCAAAACCAGGCGTGTAGTACAGTTTTAACAGACCATATCTTTTTTGTTTTGCGCGTGGGGGTGGATACTGCAATTTAGTGACCCTATCTAAGGAATATCTAAGGATTACAATACCAAAAATACCAAAAAGGATACCGTATTTAAGGACTGAGCACCTCAAAAACCCTACCCTATCGGGCGGCACATACCTATATAGCGTATATAAGGGAGTACCCCTCCGGGGCCCAATGGCTTGGAACCTCCTTTGAGAACAATTAAAAAAGAGCAAATCACTAAAGAGCTTCAAATCAGAACTGAGGAAGAACGGAATCTGGTTGCGAAGATCAACTTCTTGAAAGAAGCCTGCCTTATCAACAGTAAACATTCTGACTTTTTATACTATTAATTTTTATACATACAAAACTGGTATATTTAATTGTAGCTTTTATCAAACTAATTTACCTAATTAACAATTTATCATATTATTTTTTATTTCCCTTTTTACTCTCTTAAAGGAGCTATATCATGGTGATTTTGAGGTTTTCGGGTCAAAACCGTCCCAAATTAAAACTAAGTACCTTTGTCGTACACGAAATGCTTAAAGAACACTAACAGGAAGATATCAAGTGAATTTTAGCAGAGAAAATAAACCATAATCGGAGTTTTAGCGAATTTTCAAAAACTCATTAATAATTCATGAGCATATCAGCCAATCACACGACGCAAATCGATCACGTGTATGAGCCTTTATACCTGGTAATCTACGATCATTATGAAAAGCCTGGTGGCGGCTTTGATTTCAGTCACAGGGGAGTTCGGGGCTGAATGGGCAAACAATGCAATTATCGCTGAATTTTTAATGAAAACGATATTTCTATAAACATCACACGTGATCTTTATATAAAGATCACTCGTGATCTTTATATAAAGATCACTCGTGATCTTTATATAAAGATTACTGATATGAGTAGTAATAGACCTTATTCGCTTGGGTGTAATGTTTACCCAATACAAACCTCTTGGGAGTTAAATTCTTTGTCTGAGCCACTCCATATTAATGTATCTTCTTAAGCGTTAACGGAAAAGAAAGAAATAATACCCAGGGGAATGACACGTGGTCTCTAATGGGTAAACAAATATGCCCAAGCGAATAAGGTCTATTGTTCAGGATTCTTAGTGCAACAAATGGTGACTTTAATATTTTTGTGCAGTACTGTTTTACGAAATCTGGTCTTTCGCCATTCTATTTGGAATCTTCTCAACAAAATAAACAACCAACAGTTGAGCCGTTATTTGAATGACCCCGCGCCCTCGTGTAAATTGCCAGGTAAGCGACTGGTTCGGAGATGCAAGCTGCTTATTTCTACTCGTTCTCAACTCTGAAAAAAAAATTGTCAGCCGTTTTATCTACTGTACCTGACAACTTTGGTATAGCATTTTTCAGTAGATGTTTTCCCTCAGAAATATAAAATCCCAAAACTTTCGACAGGAGCCGGGAAGCAATGGTCACTTCGTCGAAGACGTGGAACGTGTGTTGTATGCTAATCAGTCTAGTCTACTTGTTTTTCTCGTATGCTAATTTCCTCTTTCCACAAAAGCGCAATTGTTTTAATTCCGAAGGGACACGCTTTTGAAAGAATGTTTTTGAAGCCGTTCAAAAAACTCGCAGCACGTGTATTATCAGGTGTAAAAACTCTCGGCTTCGCCTCGAGTTTTTAAACCTGATAATACACTACTGCTCGTTTTTTAAACTATACTTCTAAGACACCAGCGATAAACTTGAAAAAATTGGCCCAATTTTTTCAAGATACAATCCATTTCCATCCTGGCCATCTGCAGCCCAAGACACTTATTTTTACTTTTAGAGCACTAGTAGAATAATTTTAAACAAAACTGGATTCTTATTTTTGGAATTTTACTGATAAAAAGATGTATTTTGGTTTTTTAAAGTAACGCTAAAAATGGCGACATAGCCCCTTTAAACATTTTTAATGCCTATGTAGCTGTAATATTTTATTAACGATATTTTAATTATATTCATAATATACACGTAAATAATTAGCAGGTCCACATCAGCGTATGCTGCCTTCAATTCAGTCCAACCTGCTTTATCAAAACATTATAGTAACAGGAAGAAGCTAAAGTCCCTGGGCTCAAGACTTACATATTTCACCCAGATTAGATTCATGAGGGAAGGTGTTTATGGTAAATAAACTGTGTTAGACGCCTATTAACAAAATCATATCTTAAAGTATATGTATCACTTTCATATATAAGTGTGACAACACAAGATATTATTACGCTTTCCTGCTCTTACCTCTTTCTGAAACGTGGCACGCTTTCTGTGATGAAAAACGAAAATCCTTTGAAATCGTTTGAAAATCGAGCGCTCGATTGCGTGCGAATGACCCAAAACTTTATTTCGATTATCGAACTTTATAATCGAACTGAAAGCCATTACGTTTAATTCTCTAGTGGTCGCACCAGAAGCTCTGCTTCTAATTGAAATCTTCATTCAATTTGTTTACGTACATCACCACATTTAGAGACTCTACTTTGAAATAATTTACCACTTGTAATCCGTCAGCCCCCCAGCAACTTTCGCTTCTTTTAAAGTGCCAGTTCGATCAAGTTTTGACAAGTTGATTTTTGGAAAAGTTCGAAAGGAAATCGTGTATTTACTTACCTCTCCAACCGTTTTTTAATCAGAGCATGGGAAGATCGCTTTTTCCGGCCTTACTTTTCACATTTTCACGACCGCCAATAAATTTGCATGTTCTTGAAGAAAAACTTACCAGCTCTCTGTCACGTTACAGAGAGCTTCGGAAAATTCAAATGAGTAGTTTGTAGGAGAATTTGCCCGAGCCATAGTTAATAGAATTAACTATGCCCGAGCTTAAAACCTGTTCGTTTCGACTGTTTTTCTGGTTTTTCCGAATCATTAAGGTAAAATATGCCAGGGTCTAGATGTGTTGTGTATGGGAGTGAGAAAGAGGCTGATAGAAATGCAGGAATTTCACTACTCTTTGCGCTTGAATAAAGTCTCTAAATAGATAAACAAATAAACTCAATCCACGGATTGAGTTCGATTGAGTTCGATTACGTTCGATTGAAATTTCGTTCGATTAGATACCCCAGGTATACATTGATCATTTCTCACCACGCTAGGCTGGTTTATTTTCATTTTATACATTTCAAATTTTCCCGGAAAGTATGGCCCCGAACCTTTCTCTAAATTTTAAGTGGGTGCTATCATTGTCTGGTGATATTGATTACGACATTCATTTGAAAGGTACGCTGGGAGACAGCTGTGCCACATCTCCCACGCATACTCAAGTATGGGATGGAGACTGGACTAAGTCAAGTAAGTCAACGCGCAAAGAGAGCTCTCACAGGGGCTTGAGGCTGAATCTTTCCAATCAGTTTCACGATTGACGTCACATTCCATTACGCGCCGAGGACGACTGGAAACGAGGCTGGGTTTTCTTAACATTGACGCTAAACATCCACGAATTGCAGTACGAAGACAACGTATTAACGCAATTCTGTAGCCCTATTTTAGATCGTGACAAGCGACGGCATATTTTTTCAATAGTACAAAGAATTTAAGAGCATTTCTGATGCTGGAATTTTTCCTACTATACAGAAAATAATAATTAAAAGCTGGTAATTAATCGTATTGTGATAATACAATAAGAGATGAACCTCAACTTGTTCAATCTCTGAACAGAGAACAAATAAAGTTTTTTTTACCATATATTATAGTCTGCTAGAAATGTTGATAATTGACACTATTTTTAAGTCGTGGTGCAGGTGAAGGGAAGACAACAGTGACACATTTTTTTCTACATGATTCTCTTGTTAGATATTTTTATAGTAAACCAGGTGAAAACCAGACGAGTTGAAAAGTATTAGAACTTGCTCCAGAAACAATACAAGAGGACCGCATGAACTATTACCAATGACATGCAAACTAAGTTAACAAAAGAAAAATTCAACTCAAGAAAGCACGCACAATTGCAACATCGAAAACAATATTTGGACATAATATGCTAGCATTGCATGATGGGAAAAACGCACAGGCGATAGCCCAAAGGGCACTTTGATTTCATATCTAATCAAAGTGGAAAAAATTGTTTTCCAGGTGAGCAAACTAAGTATCCATTCATTAGTTATTGATTTTCATGATCTTATCCTTATGTCTTTCGTGGGCACCCGAATTAAGACCACAATATGTTATTTACCTTCACCGAAGGGTCAGAATGTTTCATCGAGTAGTAATAGACGTTGGTGATTCTGGACCACCCAAAATAAGGCCCCAAAGGCCCGAGTTACGGCTTCCCACGAGTCATTTTCATTCCTCGTGGGAAGCCGTAACTCGGGCCTTTGGGGCCTTATTTTGGGTGGTCCAGAATGCACCAACGTCTATTACTACACACTGTGAATGCTGGTCCGGTACTAGACCACCGCCCAACCCCAACCCACATGGCACAGAGGTCCGGTACTAGACCACCAATTGAATAAACCACATACCCTCCATATAAACGTGACAATGCCCCTCGCCAACGAACCAATGACTGCCGTTGCGTTTTTGAAAATGAGGGGAATCCCTTTGAAAGAAGGTGATGGCTTATATGCAAAGAACAAAGGGACGTTCGAATACAACCCTTGCAGGCATTGTGGTTTAAACTTCACCCAAAGTCATTCTCTTGTTGAGCATCAAAATTACGCTTGCAAGAAGCTGAGAACAGAACCACGACCGAAAGAGATTTGTCCCGGCTGCAATCGAGCAGTTTCTAAATCAACGGTTTACAGTCATTTAAGAAATGGCTGCCCTCCCGCGAAAAGAAACTCTCGAGTTTTTATACAGCGTGAGGGTTCGAGATGTTTTTGCAAACATTAGCCAGCATGAGCTGGATGCATGGCTTGACGAGCAAGAACAAGAACCATTTAAAAACAAAAGCCTGGAGGCTCTCAACCCCTTACCCAGGATCCGAGATTTGAGCTTTGTTTCTGATTTCATCGAAGGTAAGTCATCACTCGCAGCTTTTCAAACAGAGTTGTGTGGTTATTACCAATTGAAAAAACCTTTACCCTTTACATACCAATGATGGCGACAACACAAGATTTCATGAACTTTCTCAAATCGAGGAACACTGGTCTGAAACAAAAGAGCGCCGGCTGGCTCTCAGCCAGACAAAATACAATTGGTGCTTCTGAAGTTTCTGCTTTAACAGCCACTTCGCCGTTCGAAACGCGAAGAAGCTTGCTCTTAAAGAAAATTCAACCCCCAGTTATGCATAACAATGCGGCTTGTACTTGGGGCATTCTGTTCGAACCGATTATTCGCAAGTATTTTGAGCAAAAACATTCTGTTTCCGTTTTTGGTCACAGCATCTCTCTTAATCTAGCAAGAGAGCATCCGCTTTATCGAAAGGTCACTTGTAGCCCAGATGGCTATTTCATGAATAAAGATAACACATTAAGCTTGTTAGAGTTTAAATGTCCGTTCAAGCGAAAAATAGCAATGAACAGAATTCCTAGCTATTATAGCGATCAGATACAAACAGGGCTCGCTTTGAGTGGCGACATGGTCTCCAAAGGCTTGTTTGTTGACGGCTATTTCAGAATGTGTTCTTTAAACCAGATAGAGCCGAGTTTAGCCCACAATTCTTTTCTCAACGCCGGGAAAACATACAAGACAAAAAACAAATCAACTCTTGCCTGGGGGGTCTGTTATCTATTCAGCAAACAAAACATCAAGAGCAATCAAGCCGAACTTATTGATCTTGGGGCAACACAAACAATTGCTTTGTTTGAACATGTCATGGGTTTAATAGCCACTAAAGATGTTTGGGTTTCTTATGGCAAAATACGAATGGCGTTCACAGACCGTGACGAAAATGATGAATTTTTACGTTTAAGCTATATGAAAGAAGCGTTCTCTAACCCGCGTAGAGAATGGCCGAAACCTGTCGCAATGTTCGCTTGGAAATTGCTCGATCTCACTGAAATTTGGGAGTTTAAAAAACCAGATTTCTTGAGGGACATCCAAAGATCGGTTGAATGTTTTCATGAGAATCTATCAAAGTTAAAAGGAAGAATCAGAAATTATACTGACACCGAGGACTCTGCCACAACTCCAAACACAGGCGATGACAAGGCCGTTTTGGAAGCCTTTATAATGGAGCAAGCGGCAATGCTTACTCCAGAGTTCTGAATGCATTATTTCATAAATGTTCGTTTTTGATTATCATAGCATCAGACATCCATTGTTGTCTCAGGTAATTTATAATCGCTCGTTGCGGGGCTTCAAGCGGTGTTATAATGTCCAGGATTTTGTAGATCACAAACGTATAAGATATTCTCGGAAGCCGACCTTCTATTTGTTTGAAGATACGTTTCGTTTCATGGATTTGATCGAGAGTCAACTGCACAGGCAGAAATTTGAGCTTTTTGATAAGCCGGTTCAAAGCATAACCAAACACGTAACTTCGTCCTGACCGATGGCTTGGTCTGTGGAAATTGTTTTGATGTGTATATGCCGGAGCATCATCGAGCACTTCCACACGGCCGCATCCTTTACAATAAAGTTCACAAGAATCTATTGATTGCAAAAATGAGCCACCACAGTCATAACAAGCCAGGAGTCTTCGGTCCCAGCGTTCAATCTGCATGTCTTTGTAATGTTTTTGTAGATATTGCTTCCCAATCTCTGCCCGCCCCATATCTTCGCATAACTGATAAAGTTTTTCCGGCAGGCACAAGCGGTGTATTTCTTTTCTGTAATCGCTGCCGTATAGCGAGCGAAGGATGGCAAATTTGTGTTCTTTGTCAAGTTTATTGAACCGTACGTCAAACTCAGTCATGTCTATATTTAGAGATTACAATTTTTTCAATTGGGGGTTTCCCGTGATTTCCGGTATTGTTGTGTAAAGGTCGTATTTAGAAAATTACAACTTTTCGAAGCTTCTTGAACATACCGAAGCGCCCCACAAATACCGAAGCGCCCCAACTTTGTTGAAAAAAGTTTTTCTGGGGCGCTTCGGAATTTATTTTTTTGAAAAAATAAAAACGGGGCGCTTCGGAATTTATTTTTTGAAAATTTTTTGGGCGGGCGCTTCGGTATTTGGGGGCGCTCCGGAATTTATGGGCCTATGTGTGGCGGGATTTTTCCCTCAAGATTTGTAGATTAAAACCTGAATTTAATCTCTCAAATCGGACTTGGATGCTGCGGTGAGAAGACTTATCTTTTTTTGAAACTCTTGTTTGACTTCCTTGCGAAGTTCGTTTTTGAGTTTCTCGAGGTCTGGAGCTTGTGTTTGAGTGCCAACGTCTTTTTTTTGCCTTAACACCATCTCTGATTGCAGCTTTGAGTTCGTGATATTTTTCCACCTCACGAGTAATTATGGTGAATTCTGTATCACTGATCCTCTTGTCTTCCAGAGCCTTTGAGACCAGTTCATTGACAGAGTTGCGTTTAGCCAGGGCCAGTGTATAGATATTCTCGTGTTTGGTCACTTTCCGTTCTAATCGTTTGTTAGCAGCTGTAAAGCCAACAGAGGACAGCCCACAAAGCGTGGCAACGCCGGCAAGTGCTGGACTTGCAACAATTCCGAACCCAGTCAATGCAGTGGCAAGGGCCCCTGATGACAGCCCAACAGAAAGCGACCCAAGGCCAACCGCCGAGTAATGAACTAATGATTGGGTTCGTTTGTATTTCTTTGCGACTTGTCTGTAATGCTCGGCTTCGTCAGACAACTCTTTAAGCAAGTCAGAGATCTTTTTAAGACGGAAGTCTTCTGCATTGATTTGAGTGATCTCACGCATAGGGTAGAGCTGTTGTGTCTCGCTGTATTCGGGGGCCGATGGAAGCACATTGGCAGAACTCATGGCGTGGGTATATATATGATTTTTTAATTTATCTCAACTTCAAATTCCAAAGGCGCGTCATTGAAGTTGAAGAGGTCACCATTTACATCCCTCACTGACAGCGATATGCTATTTACATAATCGCCAGACGAGACGTCACGCAAGACGTTCTGCTGTGTTGTTTCGTAAAACACCTGCTCAAAAGCTTTTCCGCGAATATCAAACCGAGCCAAAACTGTCGAAGGCTTACCATTGAGGAGGTTTTGTTCTTTATCAACCAGATCACAGTGGATGAAGTAAGTGCTTGGTGCCCTTAAACGCTTGACGAAGGTTATTAGCAACAATTCAGGCCTTATGCCGAGTAATTCTGCCAGATTGTTACTAAGCGTCACACTGCTGCTGTTATTCTTAATGATCATGGCTCCGTATGGCCTGTTTGTTTCAATTGTTAGATTTAAACGGCTGTTATGGGTTTTTAGGCTTTCAAAGACTTTCGCTAAACTCTCAATAGTGTGATGGCCTGGAAGTAAGGTTGCGCCACGTGATGAACCATTAGGGGGAGGGTTTGTTGGTGAAATAACTGCTTCTTCTTTCAAATTATGCCACGAGTTGAAAATTGAGCAAGATATGAGCCGTATATAACTCGGTTTCGGAAGAGGGTGATCGAAGTATATCGTGTGAGGGTTCGAAGGTGTGACGATTGTTAACGCAACCATGATTGCGGTATATAATTATTTTTTAAAATATAAATATATACAATCATGTTTGGCAGACGGTCAGCTGGATTTGGTTTAAACATCGGCGGGCACAATTATGGGCCCCCACCCCCTTTTAATTCAAACCTAAACGTCAATAGCCATCCTCCATATAAGCCACCCCCAGATCCACTAGCCTGGATGAAAACACCAGAAGCAGCAAAGCTCTATGCTGCGGCCAAGGCCAAGGCGCTCTCAGACTTCAAAAAGCGTTTCCCGCGCGCTGATATGTCACACTTTGAAGTGCAAGTAGAGTTTGGCGACGACAACAAAACCGCCACAGGGGAAGTGCTTTACAAAGAGGGTCAAGGCTCATTTGCACTCGTTACAGAAATAGCCCACAAAGATTGGACTCAAGCCGAAAGAGATGCTCTTGGCCTTCATTATAATGGTGGTTTCCCTTATCAGTTATCGTTGGGGCAACCTGAAAAGTCAATCCCGGCTGTTGATTTCTCCACCACAATAGACAAGGACATGATGATTGGCGCAATCTTGAATGACAAAGAGCAAACGATTTACGTCACTCCAACTGAGTATTTCACAACGAAATACAGAAATATATTCAGGGAAACACAGATTTCATTCACAACCGCGAAATACGGCCGAAAGTGGCTCGGTGGCCCACATATGAGTTTTTGGCCACAACAACTCTCCTTCGCACTGTGGTGTGCAACAACCGGCTGCGGAATCTCGCGTGACATTCTCTTCGATAAGAACTCCAGTCTATCCCTAACCCCCCAGCTCCGGTCATTTTACCGGTTTCACGTTTATTTCACAACAAGACGAATACTCTACCAGATGGGTGGGGAACAAAGCGTGAGTGCTTTGCCAGACGACCCTCCATTTTCCCAGAAAGACAACAAGTACAACATCGACGCGTACAAAAAGATTTGCATAGAGTTCGGTATCGACCCCAGTTCTGACTTCCGTTACACATACGGTAAGAACCACGGGCTTGGAAATGTCTACATTGACGCAACTGACTTAGGCAACATCTCTACCGATTACACCTATCCAGACCCTGAGACACCCAGTTCGAGCACTTTGTGCCAAATTACGCACAGGGGCTAACACAGCCAGGGCTCGCGCGTATGAACCAATCAATCGAGGCCTTTGTGTACTGCATTCTTGGCTCACAAGCCAAAACCCGCAGCAGCATCATTGGAAGAGGAGGCCGGGCGTTCGAAACGCAGAGAGTATTCCTCACCCATCTAGAGGAGGCCATAATACTGAACAACATCGCAACAAGCGTACAGCGTTACCAGCTTGCCATCCAAGCAACGAAAGTGCGTTTAGACTTTGCGACAGCACCCGGAAGCTGGCTCATGCCATCACGCATGATTATCAACACAGAGAGCGTGATCGGGTATAACAACAATCTACAGGAGGCAACGCAAGGGATGAAGCTGGGCGTGAACAGTGGTGTTAATCTGGGCACAAAAAAAGCCTCCCTCCGCCTCATGGACGGTGGACCAACAAAGATTAATCCACCAAACAGTCACCCATCAAACCCGATACATAAACAGGCCACACAGGCACAGGGAATCGCACCCAAAGCAAAGACCACACCCACACCACAACCAGCTCCCACACCACAGCCCACACCACCACCCCCAACCCCCACACCCACACCACAGCCCGACCCGCATCACGTAAACAAGGCACTCATTGCTGTGGGTGCGCTTGCTTTGGCAGGCCTTTTCGTTTGGTCGAGATAAGTGTTCAAGACTTCGAACGCTTGGTGATCCTTTCAACAAGGAAGGCCACAACGGCAAGGATGAGTAACCAGGCGTGTTCCCCCAGAAAGGAGATGACCGACCCAGCTGCTTTGAAGATGAAGCTCACAATTGAGCCAATGAGGCCAGGCAAAGCGCTGGCTGCCTTTTTGCCAAGCTCTTTAAGCCCATTTCCAATAGCCTTGGTGGCCTTTGCCAGGCCATTCAAGGTGGCGAGTACAACAGCGCTGATGGTGATGCCAGCTGCCAGAACAACAGCTTGCAATGTCCATCCGTATTTCTTGAAGATTTCTCTAACCCTCTCTCTCAAAGACAGGGCTTGTTCCCTTTCTTGAATCTGTGGTCTGAGCCTTGCCAGCTCTTTTTCTCGCTCAGCAACCCGGGCTTCCGCGGCTTCTCTTTCAGAGGGGGAAGTGTCCTCAGCCTCTATCACGCGCTTGTCTTCAGCGTTCTGCCGTTCAAGCTCGACTTCTCTTTCGTTTAACTCATCAAGTGGTTCAGTTGAGTTTAGCCCTGCTTCTATTTCGTTTCTTTCCTTCACCATAGCAGAAAGGCGTGTTCTGCTTTTGTCCACCTTTGCCTGTTTTTGGGCTCGTTGTTTTTGTATTTTTTGCAGGGCCTCTAATTCTGTTTTCTGGTTTTTAAAATCTCGTTGAAGATTCTTTTCCAGCAGTTTTAGGCGGTCTATCTCGGCTTGATTTTCAACGCTTAAACCGTGTTCCTGCTCAAGAGCGTCAATCCTCGCTCGAGTTTGCTCAATTTTGTTTCTGAGGTTTTGCTCCTCATTTTGTGCTTGTTGTAGATTCGCAACAACCCTTTCATTCTCCTTCAGTTGTTTTTGTGACTCTTTTAAGGTTTGTCTTTCTTCCCTTATTGATGCATTGACTTCAGAGAGACGCTCTTTTTTGCTTGGGCCAAGAGCTTTTTCGAACTTTTTTATGAAGGCTTTACGTAGGCTACGATCTTTATTAAAAACCACAGTCTCGCCACCTTTTGAGCCAAAAGAAACAATTTTGTTTTTATTGGCACCGCTTTTAGCGAGGCCAATTGGGTCTATTTTGGAAAAATCAGGGTTTTGATATAGTTTTTTGATATCGTCTCTAGCTCTATCAGCAAAATCTTCTGAGAAATCTCCAAGCAGAGGGACGGTGTCAGAAGTGCTTGGCAGCCCACTTTGTTCGCGAGGCAATGTATGCATTTCAATATGCTCGCCAGCAGGACGATATGGGGTGGATGTACCGCCTGGTTCAAAGGGTTGCGTTGTGTTGGGGTCGGTGTCTTGGTCCTGGATCCATCGTTGGGCTTCTTGCTGTTGTTCTTCTGTCATTTGATTCCACCTGGTGACAAGATCATCACCGGCATCCCCTGTGTTTGAGGGATTGGTTTCCTCAGTTGTCTCAGTTGGATCGTAGTCTTCGCCGCCTTCAGCCATGATGATATATAAATATAAATTTTAAAAACACAAATATATACCATGGCTGTGCAACCGAATCTACTTCCATCTCACAGTGAAAAGACACTGGGCGCCATGAAGGCAGAGCGAACCGTCAAGCGCATCACATTCAACCCCACTAAGGCCAATCCTGGTGAGACACTGTACGTCCATGTACCCAAGCTGGACGGGCACGATGTTATTGTGTCCGGCTCACTTGCACTTGTGTTTAACATCAACCTAGCCGGGGGTCATGCAAACAACTATCTCGTGCAAAATGTTTCTCGGGCTCTGGTGGACAGGTTCGTTGTTAAGTTTGCCGCCACCACTGTCCAGGACACGTCTGGGTACGACATCTACAAGATCTTCAAAGACCTCTTCCGATCAGCCGATGAGCGGGAAAATATGCTTATGGAGGGCATCCAGAGTGTGGATTTGTGTAAGATCCGCTCTGGTGCTGGCGATAAGAAGACCTCAGGTGTGGACGCGGAAACCAAGCTGGAGACAATATACAAGAATAAGTATCGCATCAACCTCGATCACCAAATCTTAACTGATCATGGTGTTATATATCCTCAAGCGTTATATAACGATCTGGTCTTCGAACTAACCCTCGCCCCCCGCAAACCAAGTTGTCCGTGGATCAGACACAAGCAAACTAGTGTACAAGTTGGAAAACATCCAGCTTGAGTATGAGATGATTAGAAGTAAGACTCTGGCCGACGGTGCAACAAGCGCTTACACCAGTGGCAAGGAGTTCGCCTATGACCTCGTAATGCGAGATCGGGTGCATCCCTTCTCAAAAGGTGGTGAAACTCGGATGAATCTTTGGATTAACCCACAACGCCGGTCTCTCAAGGGCATCCTCTTGCTGTTCATCAATCCCTATGTAGCGGGTGCCAGGGACTCTGAGAACTATTTCAACCCCGACATCACCAAAGTGAAGGTCACAGTCAACGGTTCCCCAAACAGGGTCTACAACGAGGGCATCAGAGGTACTGACATGTGGAATGAAATATACCGATACTTCAAGCCACACACGGACGGCAGGCCTAACATGAACTTGACTAAATATCTCACAGGCAACAAGTTTGGTCTCTGGATTGACCTGCGGACCATGGCTGACACATCCCTGCACGGCAATGGTCAACACACAGGATGGTGTGCAACTCGAGATCGAACGAAACGCCACAGGCTCTGGAAACGCAAACTGCCACATCTTCACCATCTCAGACTCACAGATGAACATCATGGACAGGCAGCTGGACTCTGTACAGTACTAAGTAAACGCATATATATACCCACCAGCCCCATGGCCACAAGCAAGATCAACTTCTATACTAAGCCGCCTCCCCTGCCATCCACCGGACCCCTGTCACACAATAAAATACAAAGACTTCTGGCAATGGCCCCCTCCCCGCCAACACATGAACCAATTGTTTGCAAACCAACTAATATAGGTGTTGGTTATGGACCCAAGAAAGCTGCCATTCAATGCACTAATCGTGGGCCCCACTAACTCTGGCAAGACACAGTATCTTCTCTCCCAACTGCGAGGCCCCTTTAGGGGTTGTTTTGACTACATCGTTTTATTCTGCCCCACATTTGTCAAGAACAAGACATACGATGGCTTCGTGGACCGCGATCCGCGAATATATGTCATCGTCTGCCAGCAGCATGAAATCGAAGACTGGTTGAAGCTGGCGAGCTTCTTTTTCACATGCACCAACACTTTATTCATTCTCGATGACTGCGCCGCCTCCAAAGATGTCAAAGGTCGCACGAGCCAGCTGGTCGATCTGGGGTTCAGCGCAAGGCATGATGGAATATCCGTGTGGGTCTTGACCCAGCAGATCACCAGCATTGCCAAGCCATACCGTGATAACATTGCAGCGATCGTGCTCTTTTACACACCCTCCAGCAAGACAACCAAAGCCATATTCGAAGATTATGCCGGCGAGCTCTCCCACGAGGAGTACAAAGAGCTTATCGCAAGGCTCAAATCCCACAAGTTCTCCCACCTTGTTTTCTCTCTGAGACACCCGTATGGAATTGAGTACAAGGTTTAAACACACATATATACATGGCTATGAATGCGCCAACCAGTCTACACAAGCTCACTGTGCTTTCACAGCTTTTGGATGAATTGCACAAACACACACTTGATGCGCAAAACAAAATTATCAAAGCAGCTGGTGAGGAAGAGCTGCGCCTCATGCTTCTCAACAGATATCCATTGCGGTTGAATTCTATGCCAGACACCATGGCGGGGCTTATACGAGAGCTTGAAACTCTTTTGCCCGACATCAAGAGAATTATTGAAAAATAAAAAACACATATGTATACCCCTGATGGCACAAGCAGCTGAAGACCAGGCCGTTTTCGAAGTAATGCAGATGCTGGAGGCCACCCCTGAAACCACACCTCCCACAGGGATAGTTGGTGACAATGACATTCCTGCCAAACGTGAGAAGCTGGCAATCCTTGTTTCAACTGGCAAGGCCAAAGAAGCTATCGGCGCGCAGCTCACACACGATCATGTCAAGCGGTTGTCAGACAAGGACGTTGACAAGTACTGCAAACGGTACGAGGCCTACGTCGGCAACAAGACAACCGAATCCCTAGTTGATTCAGCCATCATGCTCATGTCCAAAGGCGTTGGCCTGGTGATCCCGGTTGATGATCTCAAGGAGTTGCAGCAAGAACTCAAGAACGACTACATCATCAACCAGGAGCTGTCAAAGCTTGCTGGGGCTCTTGCCATGCGATGCGGACGATTGCTGGCGGTTGCCAATGCTGCTCTCATCACAACAAAACACATCAAGCTTGAACGAGAGCCTGATCACAAGCCTGATTTGATAGAATTGGAACCCCCACCCACACATCCAACCAGAGACAGTGAAGGCTATCCACTTGAGGGCTTTGATGAAGTTGGGCTGGGTCCTGTGGTGACCTCGCAGGAACCTTGAAGGAATCTGGCAGCAACCTGGCAGCAACCTGTCAGCACACTTGTCAGCACACTTATCACATCTTGTAAAAAATAAAACTAACATATATACCACAATGGCCACACCACTCGAGACGATCCCTGAACAAACTCAAACTCCAACTCCAACACCTGCACGGGTTACCTCTGAGGCCCCCAAAACAAAGCCTGCAACAGAAAAGAACCCTGGCCGCGTTGCTTCTGGCAAAAGGCTAGCAGAACGCAGCCGACTGGCCCGTGAAGCAAAGAAAAAGGCTGAAGCACAAAAGCCTGCACCCTCAACAAGTGAAAACAATTCTGCAAACCAACCCTCAACAAGTGACACAACAAGTGACAGCAACAACAACTCAATCTTTTATATTCTGGGGTTTGGAGGGTTGGTTGTCTCTGCTGCGGGTGTTTATTACCAGCGCGAAGCCATAATGCAAAGGCTTGGACGCAAATCAAACACACCAGCAACACCCGCTGCAACACCCGCTGCAACACCCGCTGCAACACCCGCTGCACCACCCCCATCTCGAATTCCGGTAAGACAAGGGATTAAAAAAATGGAATAAAAGAAACATATATATACTGCACCATGAATCCTTTCCAGGCTGTGATGAATACTGCTGCAATCGGAGGTGTGTTTCTTCTTTGGTTTGGACTTACTTCGGTCGCCTTTGATACAGTTTACAGTTTGGCACTGAATGGGCACAACGAGCCCGAGCCCGAGCCCGAGACCGAGTCCGAGTCAGAGGCCGAGGTCGAGGAGCCCCGAGACCGATGCCGATGCAGAGGCCGAGGTCGAGTCTGAGTCAGAAAAATAAAAAAGCATATGTATACTGGGCACAAACCATGTCTGACAACAAGCTTGTGAAGTCTATCCTCGACGCCGCAACAATCACTGGCCTTGTCGCCGGTATTAGTTGGATTGGGAAAAAGACCATAAAAGAAAACTTCACTGCCGACCCCAGTGCAAGCTTAATGAACTACGTCAAGTTCACAGCCGTCATGGCTGGCAGCATCGCGCTGAAGAAATATCTCGAGGACCAGAAAATCCTCCCAGACAACATGTAAAACCCCATATGTATACACACGACCACAATGGCCTCGATTGCAATAATGGCCCTTGGCGCTGTTCTCAATGCGGCAGCTTTCACAGGCGGCAATTATCTCGCAAAATATCTGTCTGGTGATAACGGAAAGGCAGCAATGGATGAGAAGATCCGTCACGACAAAGCCCTTGAACAATACCAAGCGGCTTACGCCAAATACCAGAAGGACCGCACCAAGCTCCTCGACTGGATTGCAGCCAACGATCGGATTAAACACCAAGCTAGCAAAAACTTCCAAACCACCGACCAAGCCCTGGTCTTGTATAACCAGGTGCACCAACACAAACCAGATAAACAAATCAAAGACTACAAAGAGCCTCAGTTCTCGGACTTCTACAAGCCCAGTCCACAACAGCAGAATGGTGAACTTGTGTTCATTGAAGGCACCCTGCTTGCGGGTGGGTATGCGGCTTATCGCTTTCTGTAAACAAACAACACAAAACATAAGTATATACCCGCACAATCCCTATGGAGGCCAAACTCTCAAAGATCTATTACAGTCCGAAAGGGTATTGGAAAGGTCTTGCCGCTGTGAAAAAGCTAGCTGCAGCGGCCAAGGTCTCTGATGATGTCGCAAAGAAATGGCTGGTCAAACAAGCCCTTTGGCAAGTTTACCTCCCAGCGCCACGCCATATCCCTCGGCCCAAGTTTGATGTCTCATCACCCAATGCAGTGCATCAAGCAGATCTTCTCTTCCTGCCCCACGACAAACTTCCCCACGGGAGAAAGGTTTACAAATACGCATTAACCCTTGTTGATGTGGCTAGCCGTTACAAAGCAGCAGAGCCTCTGACTTCGAAAGAGTCTGAAGAAGTGGCTAAAGCGTTTGCACGGATATATAGACGTGGGCCTTTGAAATGGCCTCAACTCTTGCAAGTTGACCCTGGGAAAGAGTTTATGGGGGCTGTGACTAAGACAATGGAAAACAACAAAACGACCATTCGTCGCGGGCGGGTTGATATCCACAGAGACCAAGCAATTGTGGAGAGATTCAACCGAACCCTGGCTGAAAGGTTGTTTGGTTATCAGTATGCCGTTGAAATGAATATGCCCTCTGGCCGGCCGACTTCTTGGGTCAAAAGACTGCCAGATGTTGTCTCGGCCTTGAACAATGAAGTAACAAGACTCACTGGCAAGAAGCCAAAGGATGCGATCAAAGAGAAAGCCGTTTCTGCCAAGCCTGCGACTCCATATGCTAGGCCTGTTGGGGTGAATGAGAAGAAGCTCCCTCCCCGTGTAAGTGTAAGATATCTGTACCAGCCTGGTGAGCTGGAAGGGGGCGGGAGGCGTGCGACTGATCCCATCTGGTCTTTGAAGGTCTACCAAATACAAAGGATTGTCACCAAGCCGAATGAGCCAGTGGTTTATTATCTCTACGACGGGCCTAAGCGAGGCTTCGTTCGTGAGGAGCTGATGGTTGTGCCGCCGGGCACTCAGTTGCCGCCGATATCTTTGTGACCATATGCCAGCGTGTGGATGCCATCATCCTTGATCCAACACTTGGAGTCAAAGGGAGAGAGCGTTGTCTTAGTGATGTGCTCACCGAAGATTTGGTGACCTTTGCTTCTGAGCCTGTCCATCCCGTGCTTGAAGGTTCGCCGGTCGAAAAGAGCTTCCTTGTAATTCTGGTGGGTGATCTCTTTCTTTGTGACAACCTTGGTGGTGCCCTTTGCTTTCTTGATGTTTTTGTCGTCATCCAGAAGGATGGAGTACATCTTCGAGCGAAGACACACAGCCTCCGAGATCGGCTTACCCGCGCACTCGTCCTTCATCTTGCCGATGACCTTCTTGTTCTTCTGGCTGTGGAGTGGATGGTCCTTGGGATAATCACTTGTGTCGTAGAGTTCATCCAGAAGGTTCTCCATGTCTTTATAGACATCATCCGTCTTGATCTCGAGGAGCAGAGAGTCCGTGTCTGTGTAGAGTAGGTCTACGCACTGGCCATATTTCAGCTTGAGATGTTTGTAATAGAAGTCATACATCAGTGTTTTGGAGAGATCAAGGATGCACATGCCTGTGTAAACTGGGCGGTTGAATTTGATTTTCTCCCTCTGCATCTGGATCCCCGCCAGTTTGGGTCCAAAGACCGTTGCTCTGGAAAACAGTGGGCTTGCGATAAGCTTTCTCATCTTGTCCCGCTCGTGCGCCCGGACAAGCTTCATGTCGATTCGATTTCTGAGGTTCTCCATTGTCTTACCGAAGACAGAGTTGTTCATGAGCTTGAAGAAG
This sequence comes from Dendrophyllia cribrosa, assembly GCA_024195265.1. Taxonomy (NCBI): domain Eukaryota; kingdom Metazoa; phylum Cnidaria; class Anthozoa; order Scleractinia; family Dendrophylliidae; genus Dendrophyllia; species Dendrophyllia cribrosa. Next base: position 38,025,580 of record JAJLRJ010000004.1, read on the forward strand.
TTCTTCTCGAAGTCGGAAGTGGCCTTCTTCCTGAGCTCGGTGTTCAGGGAGATGTATGGCTCCATCCAAGCCCTCTGCTCGAACTTGAGCATTTTGTGGATTTTCGTCAACTTCATTCCAAGATCCAGGTACTGCTGGAGGTTTCTGTAATGCAACACGTACCGGGATTTGTTGTTCAGGGTAAGGAGCAGCTTCTGCGTCTTGTCTTCTGGCTGTCCCTCTGCCAAGGCCCTTTGGTATGGCGACATCCATTCCTTTGGAACGACCTGCCTTTCTGGGGCAAGAGGATAAGCGTTGTGCTCATCATGCAGCTCCTCGGGGTACTCAAGATCCACCTCGAGAATGTAACCAATCTTTCTGTTTGGCCTCCACCTCCTGATCTGGTGTTGTGTTGGAAAGACAGGGCACCATGCGAAGTTGCCAACTGGGAGAGGCTGACTCATGGCCCATCCATAGAGATTGTTAGCGTCGAGATACATGATGTAACTTGACTCTTCGTGGGGGTTGTGGTCACGAAGATAGGGGTTGTTGGCCTTACAGTGCCGCCTGCTCTCCATGGATATGCCACCTCGCAAGCCTCTTTCAACAAAGAGGTGCATGTTGACGTCTGTGAGCAGCTCCAGGTTGATTTTCGTATACCTGAGAAGGGCGTCTCAGGAGAGACCAGGGCTTGTATAATAATGTGCCGGGTCAAGCTTGTAATGTTGCAGACATGTTTTTCTGAAGTTCTCGAAAACATCGGCCAGAAGAAGCACATCTGTCTCAAGGTAGAGGTCGTGGTAATCCCCAAGCGTCTTGCATCCAAATACCTCCCACACTTTTTGCGCGTGGGCGTATTCTTTATCTGAGATGCCTTCCTTCTTGAGCTCGCTGTAGAAGGCATCCTTCGGCGAGAGAGATCTCATCGAATCGAGTCCAAGAGTCCATGTATTCGTATGGGTAAATCCCTTTTTGCAGGAGAAGGCTGCGTTGGCTTGGTTCTTCTCGTGGCTTGCCGTGATTGTGAAGGACTCTGGCTTGTTTGCTTCAACCAGGGCACTGAGGCTTGACTGCATGAACTGCAAGCTGTCAATGAACCTCAGCTTGTCGAGGGAGAAAGAGATGTATTTCTCCATGTTGTTTGGGATGCATTTCAAATCGGAATACACATCCGCAATTCCACTCATGATGTGGTGTGCATCATAACCCTTCAAGTTGTGAAAGATTACCGGGATTATTTCCGTTTTCGGGTGGTTCGGAAATAGTTGATGTTGCAAGACTGTGAGCCGCACCCCGATATTTGCCTGTGATGTGGCAATGATCTTTGACTGCATCCCGAACAGAGTCTTGGATTAGAGACTCCCCGCAGAAAAGACAGTCGACCTGCTCGAATAATTTGTCTGTGGTGGCCTGCCTTTTGTTTCTTGGTCCAACAAATGGGAACTCTTCCAATTTGCCATCATCGTCCTGGATGTAAGTTTTGAATGTCTTTTGATAACATTTGTTGGTGTGTCGATGAACAAGGCCCGCGTATTCTCCGGTGTTTGGGTCATAGGCCGCAATGACATCCCTGTGGTTATCTTGTGAGAGACTTGTCACAGATGTGGCAATCTGTTGCACGGTTGAATTCTGCCCAGTCTGCTCTTGTCATGGAGAGTGGTACCTTGTGTTGCAGCTCGTCTCTGATCACTCCTTCCAGCTGTTGAAGGCTGTCGAGAAAGACTGGCACCGCATCCTCTCCTCTGTATAGGTAAGGGCCCTTTGTCTCTCCATCAGAGCGAACAGCTAACATGCAGAACCCGCAGGGTTTATGTACGGATGTTGCAGTGGTGCTGCTCTGTTGGGGATCTGGTATGCAACCGTGGACTTTTTCGACAATGCTTTCGAAGTCAGCATATATGACCCAAGGCTTCTTCATCTGGTTCTGGAAGTTCTCGAAGTGGAGGAAGTTTTCGCCTTCTTTTGGCATTTCAGCTCGTGTCGGCCTGCCTTTGACTCCCCTACAATAGAAGAGATGATCGGTGAGAACCCTTTCTGAAGAAAAGGCTTGGAGACACCTGTCACAGTGATGCATGCGGCGCCCAACGTTGAACTCGCTGTGTAGAAGCCTGCTCATGCTATTGATGTAACAATAATGTGAGGTGTGTGTGTCTGTGAGCATCATCAGATTAATCCTTCGCAGATTGGGATCCTCTAGCTCACTGACTCTGATCACAACCACCTTATTGTTATTGTATCCATAAATGTTGATTGGAATGTTGTTTTGCCGCTCAACTTTGGAAATCTGACTCAATGGCGTTGGAAAATCAACTCCAGTTAAGTCTAGGCCATCATCAATGGGATAACTGCCTGGCCGGTCTGAATGCATCGCGGGAACAATGCCGATCGCAGTGCCCAGCGGAGACAATGATTGCTCTGTTCTTTACATTGATGATGGCCTGCTTTGACCTGAGTTTTGATGGTGTTGGGATAAATGTGCCACCTCGTAGAGGTTGGTACATCCCGAACTCAAGGTAAACAGTTTTGATTTTCTCAATCACCCAACCAGAACCCAACTGCTGCCACCTGGCAATCTCTTCCTCAAAGCCATTGACAATGCCTTCCAGGGTGCCCTCCTCTCGAAGCTGATAGAGATTTGTAACAATCAGTGGATTGACGTTCCAAAAGAAGTGATTAATTTGTCGTCGTCTATCATCGCCTTCCATTGAAAAGTGAACATCGAATGACAAAGTGACCTTCACCCCGCCAAGCTCTGTGACTTCGCGTGCAATTTTCTGGAGAAAAGCCGCCCGATTAGTTATGAAGAATGAATTGAGGTCCCTGATTGGATAACCATCAGGGATGTTCATCTTATAACCATGCAACGAATTGCCAAAGTAATCGTGGTTCCTTGGGTTGAAGTCAAGACGTTGAGCCGCCATTATATACAGGGGTTTTATCTTTCTTCAATTGGTGGTCTAGTACCGGACCTCTGTGCCATGTGGGTTGGGGTTGGGCGGTGTTCTAGTACCGGACCAGCATTCACAGTGTGTAGTAATAGACGTTGGTGCATTCTGGACCACCCAAAATAAGGCCCCAAAGGCCCGAGTTACGGCTTCCCACGAGGAATGAAAATGACTCGTGGGAAGCCGTAACTCGGGCCTTTGGGGCCTTATTTTCGGTGGTCCAGAATCACCAACGTCTGTTACTACTCATCGTGTTATACAAACGCGACAAAACATACATTGTTCTCTGACTACTCTGCAGTGAAACGATAACAAATCATTTTCATACTAGCTTTTAAGGGGGATTTGGTGCATTTTAAAAACCCAAAAATGTTTTTGTATTAATAGAAACCGAAACATAATGGTCCAGTTTTGTCATAAATTACAACCCAAGTGTGCCAAAACTGTCGATTAGTGTCTCCTGTTATAGACGGACTGGGTCTGAATGAATTATAACTTAGAGCAGTTTTCAATTGAGTGTGGTAAAACCAAAACCAAAGTAGTTACTCTGACCAATCACAGCAATCATAAGCAATAGTACTGTAAAATGGTTTTGACAAAAAAGGTCAAAATCCCTTTAATGACTTAAATATACACAGACAATTAACAGAACATCCAGAAGTGGGCATCTTGTTCATTAATAGCTAAACTATCACCTACGCGAAACAGAGTTGTACTACAAAGGAATATCATTGTCAAATAACTATTAATCTCTTAATACAAATTACATTCAAATCAAATCAAGACAATTACCCTAAAACTGTAAACGACTAAAGAAAAATAATCTTAAACTCCGGCAAAAAACATCTCAAAATTATAACACTTGTAATCAAATACAGTTCCGCATCTATAACCAACTTAAGAGATCACAAGTGGTTTTTCCTCCAATATCCTACCAAAAAAAACAACAAATAATGACTGCTATTATATATTTTACATGTACTACTTAATCCGAAATACAATTGAATCTCTGTCTTGTCAACGTCAAGTAGCTTTTAATAGTTTTGGTACGAGTTTAAATCACAATTAGATACGTTACTGTGGAATTGGCAAATTGGTTCGAATAAACTTTTCATGCTTATTAAATCTTTTCTGAACATTTTTTAGTGCATCTTGTTGTTGAGTGTTTTGTTGAGACTCCTTAATCTTCTGAACTGCATTAAATACCAGGTTGAATTTGTCATCTGACATTTTTTCCAGTGCCATCGTTTTCTCTTTTATGTCGTTCAGCAGCTCAGAATTTGTTGGTTTCTGTGCACGTATTATGTCGATTCTACAGAGATCACTTAAGTCTTGACGACAAGCTGTGTCATCCATAGTCTCGTAGGCAGGTCTACCAAAGCATGGTTCTGGTACAAATCCTTTTGTCTTGCTCTTTTCTATCTCATAACTAATTTGTCTTTCGAATTTCTCGAAACAAAACAAAATATCATCCACCAGTTCTCTAAATCTCTTATCACCATCCCTGATTTCTCGGTGTATATGTCCAATGCCATCGACTGTTTCCAGGAATTTCGACCGGAGCTTGTTTTCTATCTTTTCTAAAGACTTGAATATGGATTCGAGCTCTTCGCCATCAAGTTGACTGTCATCTTGAATTTCAGGTATCTTGAAGCCTTTACCAACATCTTGGTGTGAACACATCTAAACCAGCAAATAGAGCCGTTATTTAGCTTTATATTATTTCAGCCGATTTGGTTCCCATGTCAAAAGTTGGGATCAAAAGTGAAAGCAATTTGATGTGGCAGTGTATGCCGTCCAGATCTCAAAACTCTTGGCCCAATAGCTCATATTTTATCGATATATCAAAATTATGAGGACTGGTACAGTGGCTTTTTCTAGCATCGCGTGCTTTAGCACTTCGGGTAAACTTCGGAAGTCTTCAGTCAGGTTCGGAAATCTTTAAAAGCTTCAGGTCATGTATGATAATCTCCATCAATCTGACGCCATGTAAAAATATAAGGTGGACTATATTATAGCTAATAGGTACTCCAACGGAGTACAATATTATTTGGGATTAACAGTAGTGCTCTTGTCCAATCAAACTCAGGCGATTTTGTTGAGTGCACAATAAATTGCGTTTATATCATTTTTTGTGATTTCCCCGATTACAACTGTGATAATGTATCAATAAGTGCAGAAATTAGCCCATCGCTATTCGCTGTAAATCACTATAAATACTGACGTATACTAACTTTGGCCAGCACTCGTATTCCTGCGCGTCCCATGCCAATATAAGGGTACAGGAACTTTTCATTCTGATTGTAGTCCATCCATATCTTTTCCTGAGTAACCTGCCTTCCATTTAAAGAGAATACGATTGGAACCTTTCCATCTTTTGCCAAATCAAACTTGACTGTACAGCTGATCAAGTCCCCTCTGTAGGCCATGGCATCTGCAATTTAAATTGTGACAGTTGATTATGCAAACACGGTGTGATGTTACCGTACGGTACACGCTACTTGCAGCCTCTCTCGAAACGCATGATATGACTTGTCCTGAAGAAGGAGTAATGAAGTGTGATTAACATACCGCTTTAAGGATAGCTACCCATAGAAAACGTCATAATCGATGCCAAATATCATTCGAATGAACGTTGCAAGTTATCGTTAACTTAAACAGTGCGTTTCTGTTCATTTCTTTTATTGAAAGTGAAAAACTGATCAAATTATTTTGTAGAAAGGTTACATTTCGCACAACCAAACGAGAAAAATAAGTCAGTTTTGACAATTAGTCTCCTACTTCACTGCAGTTCAAAAACGTAAAAGGGCGGGGCCTACATTAATTTGAACAGACACTTTATGTTCAGCAGCTTCATTTGTTTGGTGCAAGTTATTAACCGTTTGCAGTTTGATGACAACGACAAATTCTCCCATCCATGGTAACAAGAATAGTCCAACAACAACTCAACCAATTAATAAGGTTAAAAATGGCTCGTTCAGCATGCGCTTTCTTTGCTCTCCAATTAGGACCAACTAATTTAATAAACCAGAAAAATATGATTTTGTCTTGATTGGCTTAAATTTATACTTACAAGTCATAGTGTCCGTTTAATACGGGTTTTGAGCAATAGAAACAACCATTTTATGCAACTTTTAGGTGTCCGCCTCCACTTAATAGGGGGGTCCGTTAAATACAGGTATTCTTTGTAGTAAACATGGCAACAAAATGTTGGTACTTAATACAGGTTTAACTGGTTAACCCATCAGAGCTCGAAGTACATTCAACCTATGCCAAGTACTATATCAAACACGAGGAACAGTGTTTCATCAGGATATCCAAACACCGAGAAATGGGTTGAAAAACGAGGCGCAGCCGAGAATTTTTGAGGGCAAAAGTGCACCTTACGGAACGCCTCACAGGATTGGCTAAGAAAACAATAGAACAAACAACAAAACAATGGACCCTAGCCCTAAAAACAATAGAGGTGCACCTCATCCAGGTCCAATGAAATTAGAGGTTCCGAAGAGGTGCACTACTACTCATTTTTGAACCCACTTCAAGGTGTTTGGATACCTGACAAAACACTCTTTCGAGTGCGGAGATAACGAAGGAATACAATCGCCAAAATCTATGCAAAATAAGACAGGATATCCAAACCTCCTTCACGGTAATGATTTCCTTTGTGTTCTTGTCATGAATTATTAATGAGTTCGAGAAGCGTGGGATAACGCATTTTGTATGTAGCAAACCAGTGGATGAAGTTTTTCGCACACTCTGATTGGCTAGTCCAACTCGGAATAGTATTTGCTATTTAAAGCGGACCCACTGTATAGGCCACTTCGAAAAATACCATAATACTCTTTAAAGTGCAGGTTTGGGTGGTGCTTGATGCAAGCCTGATTTTTCTAATTTCTTTTGTTTTCAGCACGAACTGCACGTGCTATGCTTCAACTTCTTGGCAATTTGCATACGGTGTACATTTGTATACGAACACACAACGCTACGTCCGAGCGTTTCTACATGTACTCTGAATTCCATTGTGCCATTCTAAGAAAGGAAACTTAAATAATTACACCCCGGTGAGGATGAGCCTGCACATAAAAGATTATCATGGTATTTTTCTAAATGGGCTTGAATACGGGGTTGACTGTATTTCGTTCATTGCGATGTGATTGTTTTGGCTTCACTTGAATTTATCACAACAAAGTCTACGATTTAGTTAGCGTTCGTAAACTCTCCTTAATTTACGGGCACATTCGATTCGCCCTGCAATGAAATGTTAAGAAGTAGCTCCTTACCTTCATTCTCTACTCCCTTTGTACAATTGGATGCGTCAAATATTCTTCCATCATCAACGTGATATCCCACAGTTCCCTGAAACCATCCCGGAAAGGCATGATTTCCACAATCATTTCCAACAACACCTACTCCTAGAAGCCTTCTTTCACCCGTTTCTTGTATGAGCACCTGTTTTAAGAAATATAGAGAGCGATTGCTTAGAAAAGGACGTAAGCTGAATTAACTTCCAGTACGTTTAGCAAAGAATGGACGTCTAAATTATTGATTTTCTGAAGAACAAATGCACAGATTTTTGCCTCGAAATACCAATGAACTAACAATCCTAAAAAAAATGACCAAAACATTTGCCAGTTGAAATGGCGCCAAGCTACCACGCTTTTAAGTTATAAATCCACAGCCAAGCCTCTATTTTAAAAGCGCCCTCTGTTTAGCGATTACCTTATTTTAAGCGGCTACTTATCAAATTCCCGGAAATCGCGCCCCATACTTAATGAAACTTGACCTCTTTTAAACGGTCACCATTTAGACTTCCCAATTGGCCAATTTTGTTGTTGTTGTTGTTTTCTACTGAACGGTCGCCTTGTTAAATGGTTACGAATGACGCAAAACAAAGTGAGTGACTTGCTTCACGAAATTAAGCTATGCGGCTCTAAATCAAAGACAACCATAATATTTTACCCAGTTAAAACCAACTACATACGTACCTCAAAATGGGGAGATTCTGGAGTGAAAGGAAATTTATATCTCGCGCCATGATATTCCGACGGATCGTCTTTACATGTGGAGCAAAACTCACTTCCTTCACAACTTAAAAGACATCCATGTACTCTGATTCCCTGACTTTCCCATGCCTGAAAAGAAGTTGTTGACTATTAACATCGGCCGACGAGAAACCTTAAAGTGCCCCTGTGATCAAATTTTTGATTTTCATTTTTTTACAATTCATTACGAACATCAGAAGTCATTTTATTTTAACATTTATTTCCGAGAATTTACGGCCGCCATTAATCAACCTTGTTCCAAGGCTTGGTTGCGAATGGGAGAAAGTGACGTCAAAGACTCAAACATACCTCACGGGTTGAAATTATAATAACAATAAGTATTGAAAATCACGCGAAAAGCAACAAAAACTTTCGATTTGTTCTTCGTGCAATTTTCTATGCTGATTGTTATTATAATATATAAATTCTCGGAAATAAATGTTAAAATAAAATGACTTCTGATGTTCGTAATGAATTGAAATTTGGCAAGATGAGTAAGAAAGTCTAATTGTACACAAAAATGTAAAAAAATGAAAATCAAAAATATGATCACAGGGGCACTTTAATATGCCAATGATATCAAGAAAATATGGACATAGAAATATGGTTAAAAGTAGTTGGATGGTAAGTTCGTCCTGGTCATGAGAGCAAATTTATCTAAAATGATTGAAACATAATGGTTTTGAGAATGTTCAAATTAACAATTGGAAATGATTTCCAGCAAAATAATTCAATAACAAGTTCAATAAAAAGTTGATAAAGAACGATAAATTACACGATAAGAGAGTCAAGCTGTACACAGGTTTTTTCCAAGGGTTACAATACCTCATAACGTTGAGTTAAATTCTCTCCTTGCATTTATTTTTTTGTTTTACCCCGTTTGCGAGAGTTATTTCAATTCTGAATTTGGAGTAAATGTGGAGTTAAACAACTCCCGAAAAGGAACATTTTGAATCTAAAATTTTTACTCCACTTTTGGAGTTAAAATAACCCTTTGAAAATTACAGGGTGCCTTACGTTATGATTGCCAGTAAAATAATGCTCTTGCAAATTGGAAAATGCCATTCAAATTAACTTAAAAGTGAATTATTGATTTATTCTACAGTGAGCAAAGTGTTAAGTTAAAACGTGTACCTTTGGACCGGTAGGGAAGATGCCTTCATCTGAGCCATGCGCTGTAAATGTTCTGTAAGCAATCTGATTTGCCATTTGTCGGTTTCTCTCAGTTTCTTGAAGAACGTGGTCCATTTTTCTTTCATCTGAACAGTAGAGAATAGTATTGAAATGTTGCAATATAAAAACATAACAAGGCGGCCATAGACAAAACACACATCTTCACAGGGAACATGGGAAAATCAATTAAACTGGTATTTATTGATGTTTAATATTTATTCCTTCCTAACTATTTTACGTAATAACTTTATGTCACGTACAAGCTGGACCCTGAATTGAATTGAAGAAACGTTGTCGAGGAAAAAGGCATAAACCACAAACTATACGACACAATTGAATTCTGGGAATTCTGGGAACAGGGTGAAAAGAGCGTTGTTAACATTCCATTTGCTGATGCTTTTAAAATATCTTTTCCTTCCTAAAAGTTTATTATTTTTCTTTTAATAACCTCTTATAATAACCTCCTCAGTCGATAGAGCACCGCTCTGTAGAGCGGGAGGTCTCGGGTTCGAATCCCGCCCGGACCAACACTCGGGGTCTTAAAACAACTGAGGATGAAGGTGCTGGCTTTGCTATGAAATCGGCAAATGGTTAGACCTTCAGGTGGCTCGGATGACCACGTAGAAATGGCGGTCCCGTCTCCCATGGGAACGTAAAAGAACCACTGAGGACGCAACGAACCCTGGCTGTGACCACCCTTAGTGTCATACTTGCTCATGGGTGGGTGGGTCTGATTGACTGTGAAGCGCATTTGAATATATGTATATAGAATTTGCGCTATACAAATGCATACATTTACATTTATTTATTTTTTTTTTTCTGTGGACACAAGACTTTTTTTCCGTTTCCCAGAGAACCATTCAGTCGTATCGTTCATGGTTTATACTTTTTATACCCGACTTTAACGTTTTTTTCAGTCAGGTGTACATGCGAAAAATGGTAAGCATAAGAGTGATGGGAAAACTAAATTCGCACAAAAAATTAATGTTTTATTTGTTGGGCTAACAAAAGACTACCTGTCAGAGGAAATGAGTAGCCGTACGTTGAAAAGTACGTTAATTGAAGATTTTCCGCAACAGCATCCAGAGATTTGTTCTGTTTAGAGAAAATAAAAAAAATAACATAAATAAGCTTGAGAGTCTGACTTGAGAGCTCCTCCATCCATGGAAACAGACCCTAAATGCTCAGTAAAACTATGAAATTAAAACTTCTTATACGCGGCCAACCTGTCTTTTCAATTTCTTGAAACTTCGTCCACTGCTAGTGACACGTGCGTAATTACAAAAGTTTCATTATGAAGTGTCTGACTAGATTTTGAGAAAAAAAAGCATTGTTTAAAAAAACGTAACAGGCTGGAGTTGCTATGGTAACCACTGTCGATTGCAAACCATTGAAAAATAAAACTTTAAACACACTTCATAAATTTGGTATGAAATCAATCAAAGCATTTCTTTCCTGCGAAATTTTGCTTTCAAAACATACACCCCACGTCCAAAAAAAACTGAGTCGAGCCTCTTTAAAGCCTCGTGTCTTCTTGTTTTAATTCATTTCGATTTGTATACAGGCAGACAATGTATAAAGAGTGCTCCTACCTCTTTAGCTCCAACATCATTACTCCTTTGTTTGCAGCCCCTTATACACCATCGAATCAACAGAAATAGATGTGATATCAGGTTAAGAGGCACTGGTATCGGATGATAAGCGCTGTATGTCTGAATTGTGATGGCTTTCTTGAACGACCATTCTTTCAGGGAGTTATCCTCAAAGAAAGTGGAAAGAGTAATATTCAAATAAATTGTAATACTGGCCCCGGTTCTAGTCTTCAAGGTAGATACCGCTATCCGATGGAGAAATCACTGTCCAGTGGATGAGTCCAAACAAAACCAATTGAGTAAACCACTGAATAGAAATTTATCCAATGGAAAGCGCTATCCAACTTTTGAACAACTGAAGAATTCTTGCAGCCCCAAGATGATGACAGTACACCGCCATCAAAGGAATCACCTATTCTTCCACACAAGACTTCTTCGAGGCGTAAAAAATTACACACTGAGAGAGCGCGAAAAAAATGTTTAAGGTTATCTACAATACAATGGAATAACCACAATGGAATACAATACAACGGAATAAACTCGTACCATGCAAATTTGACGTACATAATCAACGTACATAATCAACCATACATAACAACGGTACCTAAAGTACAAACTCCTAAACATTTTAAAACCTAGTAAACAATTATACAGCCATTCGGAGAATACTAATATAAAGGCGACAAATGCCGTGTTACCTCAACTCGCTGGTATGTGTTAGACAGGAGGGCTATCATCATGTTAACAAGCAGAATGACTCCCATGACAAGAAAGACTCCAAACAGTAAGCGGGCGAGTGTCACTGAAGCACTGTCCACGGAGTCGAAAGGATCCAACTCAGCTATTCCCAACAGAGACCAGGTAAGGTGCTCCACCATACTCCACCAACTGGTTCAACAACAACAAAAGCAACAAGTTTATTACCGTTTGATGCAATAGGCCATTTCCGAGTTACGTTACGCCTCGTTGTCAAAGAGAGGCTAGGTGCACAACCTTTCGTATAAAAATGAGTTTTCATTTACATGCAAATGAAAACTCATTTTCATATGAAAGGTTTCGCACCTAGCCTCGCTTTGATAGAGAGGCTAAAGGCAACTCGGAAATGGCCTATTAAATTCATTTTATCGAATAAACTAAGAGCCCCGAATAAACGGATTCAAAAAAGGCTGGGTCCAGAGGCTGAGTTTTAAAACGAACTCCAGGAACGTTCAATAAAAAAACTGCGTACGTATATAGAAAAGAGTAAAAAAAATGCAACTATTTCTTTTTAGGTTGTGCTCTGGTGATCTAGCGCGCTACTGATAAAAATATTAATGTTTTGATGTGTTACGCTTTCTTTTATTGCCTAACATTGTTTTGCCGACCGCCAGGGTGTTCCAACCAATGATTCAACGTTTGTAATATGCAACCAGCGCAGTAGAGATTAACTTACCAAGCCAGTCCACTGGACGTTTTGCAAGCACTGTAATAATGGAAACAGAAAACAAAATAATTCAATTATGTATTTATATATCACTACGTCTTTGGACCTATTTTTGTGGATAAAACGCTCAATTGCGACCATTGGAATGAAAGAGACTGGTGGAGTTGAAAGCGGCTTAGCCATGTGCGCCAAGTTGCCACATTGCAAAAAACATAGAGAACAACTAGTTTTTTATACTTCAAAATAATGCAAATTTTGTTTAAAAAACGATGAATTTGAAAAACATGTCTTAGTGTGACATAAAAATGCATCGTGTGAAATGAGAGAGAAACCACCAATTTGTCCTTTACTAATAACTTGAATACCCTTCGTGACCAGTAATGTAATTGTAAAGTCGGTTGAAGATGGTGGTGTGACACTTCCATAATGTCATTTTTCTTAGGTTAATATTTATATTTACGTTGTGCCGGACATCCGGTGTCTTGTGCTGGATGTACAAAAACCGGATATCCGTTGTGTTACGCTGGAAGCGTATGTCTTGAGCTATTCACTCAAGGAAAAAAACTTACATTTTAGAAGCGGGGCTTCGCCTTATATGGGGACGACCTGCTCAATTACTAAGACATGTGACAAGTGAAGGAAGGCAGGGAGGAGTGAAGGAAGGCAGGGAGGAGAGGAGAGGAGGACTCAAGGTGTCAAGCATCGGACTGATTATATTCTACTCACGATTCTGTGCCATTGTTGCTGGAAATGAATGATCTTTCCGCCATGTACACCTTCGTAATCGCGATAGAAAACGCCAAAATAGTTGCAATAAACTGCCAGAAGATCGTAATCACGTCACCAATGATATGAAACAAAGCGATCTGAATGGCGCCGACTCCTTTGACTGTTTCCATCACGTGACCAAACGCTCGAAGTGTCAGGAACATGGTATTGAGGCCGTACAGATAACCGGCGATGACGAGCGCTCGATTGCCGGTAACTGATTCAGAGAGGCTCCATGTGACTACTCTTAGTACAAAGGTCGCTGAGTAGTTGAGAAGGGTGATGAAATCCAAAATGTTCCATCGATCACTAAAATCAAAGAAAATAAAACAATAACGGTATAGATTAGCTCTCACTCTTATAAATACGACCATTCTTGCTCCCCTCTTCGAGACGGAAAACTGAAAAGAGTTTTTGTTAATATCTAACTACTAACAAATTCTTGAGCTAGACTTAACAAAATCAAAAGACTGAAAAACCTCCCCGTTTCGGTTAGTGGAAAAATATTAAGTTTGCTATCCTGCGAAAGACTAGCATCCCTTCCAGGATGAAGAGGAGCAATACTCCCACATGCTTTATGCTGCAGAAACCGAATTAAGCTCCAGTCGTGTGGGCACCCTGTGGCTCGTGTGCTACTTTACTTTTAACTTACCTTAGGTATTTGTTGCATCTTTCCACAAAAATGGCTGGTTTAGATGGGCTCTTTGTTTTGTCGTCCTCAGGGTCACCGCAGGTTTCGTACTTTGATCCCTTCAAATTCTTAGTTCCGGTCTTTTTCTTTCGCTTTACATGTACTTTGACGTCGAGGAACTGTCGACTTTCCATTAAAATTCGACCCAGGAAAAATACCAAAATAGCCCACTCCAGACCGCTGAACGAAATGCTTGATGTCTCAAGACAAAGAGCAAAGTGCAAACCAAGCAGGGCCAGGTAGCTAAGTGTGTCTCGAATGAACACGAAGTAAGGAGTTGTGAAGTATTCCAGGTAGCTTGCTACGAGCAAAGAAATGAATGCATTGAATGATCATTTTGTTCATTTTCGTTCACGTCTGTTTTAAAATCAGCCTGGTCTTGACCCTGGCTGAAGAAAAGACAACACGACAAAAAGCTGGGACACTGCGCACGAGCTTTCGGCACTAGGCGTTCTGGGATCGTTTGGGTAAACAGCGTTAGTTACGATAAGTTGATGGTTTCCAAAAGCAATCATTAACCAGTCATGGCTCATATTGGTTACCCAAACGATCCCAGAAATCTCAGTGCCGAAAGCTAGTGCGCAGTCTTCCAACGTTTCCGGAGTGGCAAATAGGGTTTGCCTCGGTGTAAAAACCTGTGACTTTTTTCTTTGTTTTTCACCTTGGTGGTCTTGCATTCCCAGTTGACTCTATTGTTTTATACCTTTTGTTTTATTTCTTTTACGTCACTCGTGAGTTTGGAGGGTTTTTACACCGAAGATGAGCCAGCAAATGGGGGTTGCCAGAGAGACCGCTGAAGTCCATTTCGAATGAAATTTTCGGAGAAATCTTATTTACATTTGATCACTGATATAAGCCTTCGAGCAAATTGGTTTCAGTTCAATGGGATAGAATGAACATGGTTGATGAGTACAACAAATATGCTACAAAAAGTACTCACCAAACAGATCTTTTCCATGAAGCTCTGATAAAAAATAGGAAACATTTACCATACATTATTATTTTGATCAAATAGTCGATGACTACAACATGGATATCAAAAAATAATAACCTGAGGCACTGTGGACAATTCATGACATTCTTACATTTTAATTGATTTCTCATTGGCAGCGTGTTCTTTATTTTTAGTTAATTCTTATACACTTCTTTAGCTTTAATACAAATTACTAATTCCATAGTGAAGCATTTGTAAGCGTTAACTTTTGTTCTCTACCTTTTACAGGAACAAACGTGTTTGATTATCAAATAACAGCGTACCGTGGCAAATTTGGGTCCCGACACTTTTTGGATTTGTATATTCTCCAAAGTGCATGACTTCGCGTCCGTCATTGTCGATCCTTTCCAAATCCCGGATGTTGATGTGAGGACCGATGCCCACTGGTACCAGTTTTATTTCCATTCCCTTGATTTTCTTAATTTCTTCTTTGACGCTTTCTTTGTCCCCCTTTAAACAAGTTTTGTGGTCCGTCAATAGCACCAGAACCTGTAAGAATAAGACGAAACGATAAATCGTTAACGCCAGAGTTAACTTCTAATCTGAAACGTTCGGCCAGTCAAGGGCACGATTTCAATATCTGACGTTCCAACGTTGCAGCGTTGATGAGTATGTGGGTGGGCCCAGAGCATCAAACACGAATTCAAGGTGACTTGCAAGCAACCTTGATTGGTTGTTTTGTTTCTGATGTCATTGTTACGACTGCTGATATCATAAACGTTTTTTTTTGTTTAATTTCGTGCAATAACAAGATGAGAAACTGCTTACATCAGAACTATCATAGTTTGCATGCAAATAATTTAAGTTCAGTGGATTCGGACTAAGAAACGGAGAGGCGATCAGGTGAATAACAAATATTCGTTGACCAATATGCCTCGCTCTGATGCCGTTTTGGCTGAATTGAACTACTTGACTGCAGACCAAGCTCTCTATGCATTATAACTAGCTTATTTACTCATTTCTTTTTCTAAATACCGTAAAATTCCGATGATAAGCCTTGAAATCAAATTTGACTTGTAACATATACAGTACCTACCTTTTCTGCGTTTGGTCGATTAGTACTGAGTTCAAAAGCTTCACGTACTTTCGCCAGATCTTTATGAAGGGCAGGGAGCTTAACCTCGGCATTCCTTGTTAATTGATCCACGCTATCCACGTCAATCAAGTCCTTGGAAGAATCTTCTTCATGAATTACGACCTGGTATTTAACTTGTTGGTTCTTGTGCTTTTTCATTACATACTTTATGGTCTCTTTCATCAGTTTAAAGGCTTGGTCCGCGACATGAGATGTTGCATTGAGAACAAAGGCGAGATCTATCTCTGCAAAGAAAACCAAAACATTCTGATCTTAAAAAATCATTGTGTACTTTGAAAACCTTGCAACAATTTCCAGTAAACCTGGTCTCCACATATTACCAGACTATTTTGTAGCGATTTAAAAAATATATTTTGTTCATCTTATTTCTTCGGAAAAATATCAATCTGCTTAATGATATTGCCATATAAACCACCAATTTCCCATGGGGCTTATTAAAACGGTGAACAATCATAAGAAACCATTAAAACAACACGAAAAATATTAAAAGCTAAAAATACTGAAAAGATTGTTAAAGTGAAAACATTAAAAGCAAAAAAATCAAACATTTTTATCTCGTTAATGCGCTTGCGCGTAAACGAGATGTACGATTCACTACGAAAAAAGGGGCAAAAGTTGTTAACAAAGGTTCTTTGTTTAGTTTGTTAACATTTGTCCGGGGGGGGGTTACTTATTTCTTTTTTATAGAAGCTATATGGGCACCCAGGATATGGTTGGTTAAACAGGTTAGGATTTCAAGAAGTGCGTCATCTACCGCCACTAAAATTTTTGAGGGGCACCCCCGGACCTATTGTTAATTTCCCTAGGGTATTGAATAGACCAATTCCGATATATTAAAATTCATACCTGGCTCCGAGGCTTAGGGGAATAAAACAAAAGAAATAAATTATTCATCCCTGAACCTCGATATGATTTCTTTTGTTTTATTCCCCTAAGCCTCGGAGCCAAGTATGAATTTTAATATATCGGAATTGGTCTATTGTCATGAACTTGTTATGTCTTACGTTACGTTACCACAAAGGTATTACAGTTCTTAGAGCTATGACCTCACCACAAGGGTATTACAGTTCTTATTTACAGTTATTTTCGTGAGTTGCGCTTTGACATTTTTCGCGTACAGTTCTTATTTACAGTGATTTGGGTGAGTTGCGCTTTGACATTTTCCGCGCTCGACGAAGCTAAGAAATTTCACCCTGTATCTTTGTTTGCTTTTTGAGGTTTATAGCTGACATTTTCCGCGCTCGACGAAGCTAAGAAATTTCACCTTGTATGTTTGTCCGCTTTCTGAGGTTTATACGCGGGTTTATAGCAGAGTTGTTTTACAAATGCTTTAGAGCTATGACCTCATCGCCTGACAGATTGTTTCTTATCTTGGATTTATTGTTTTTGTGGTTTTAAGCACTTAAATAGAAAATTGATAGAAAATTCTAAAAATTGGCAGAAATGTTCTGCAATACCTTGTCTACTCGGGAAGATTAACCGCGAGGAGCGATTTTTGAAGTCGCTTAGCGAGTGACAAGTGGAAATGTCGTGAAAAGAAAAATTGTCAGGAATGTTCTGCGATACGTTGTGTACCCGGGATGACTAACCCTGAAGAGCGATTTTTCAAGTCGTTAGCTAGTTACAACCGGAAAGGGATGACTAACTCTGAAGAGCGATTTTTCAAGTCGCTTAGCGAGTGACAACCGGAAATGTTCGTGAAAAGAATCAAAGTAGACCTATGGTGAACACGTGGATAGATAGTTAGAAACTTAGGGCCGATTCGCACTAGCGGACAAGTTTCAAATGTCATGACATTTTTGACAAAAACAAAATTGCCGCGACAAGTCAGAGACATTTTGAAGAAAACAAAAGATGTAATTATTAGTACAATAGCTCTGCACGTGCTTCTGGCATCCTTGTACATTTCTCGGCACGGTCGTCTTGAGCAAACATCAAATATGCAGGCAGGTCCACGTGGTGAAAAATTTTAAAACGATTTACATTTGAAGTGCGCGTGTACTGATGTTTTTGTGCTCGTGCGGGGAAAATGTCGCAAGAAAACTATTATTTTTCCCGTCCATTTATCGGCACAAACTGGTTCCCTCCGCATTCTCTTGTTCCAACCCCGGTATTACCATCCTTCCACGACGTCACCTCGGCAAGATATGAAGCAAGTGGCGTTTCGACAGATGTTAACGTCACACAATCGTCCACGAAGCGGGACTATGATAAATGGGCAAAGGACGAGGAAAAGTTCTTAGTAAACCTTTGGGCGAGCGCTCTAGAGAAATTAGAAAGCCAACAAGCGAGAAAAGAATGGCAGGCTATAACGAAAGCTCTGAATGAAAAATTTAACATCTCACGTACTGTCCCGCAAGTCATGCGCAAGCTTAAGCACTTAAAGGACAAATACGAAGAAGCTAAAGAGTGGAACTCGCGCCAAACTGGAGGAAATCGCAAAACCTCGCCATATTATGAATCTTTTGACTCTGTTCTTGGCTGTCGAGACATTGTCACAATGCAGTACGTTCGTGAAACCGCCCAAGGGAAAGCTACAAGTTCTGAGAAAAGAAAGAAAACTTCAAGGGATGAAGCGCTTGAAAAACTCTCTTCGACAAAAGACGAGGAAGAAAGCCAGGCAGGAAAGAGCTCGATTGACAGCCCCGATGTACGTGACGAAGAGGTTGACAATGCATTTAAAGCTCTCGGAATTTAAGCCAAAGCGAAGGCGCGCACAGAGAGAAAGAAGAGCGGAGGTAAAAGAAAAAGGAGACGCCAAGATGATGATGAGAGAGAGCGAGTGGCTGAGGAGCAAGAAGTATTCCGACAGTTTGTAGAGAAATCAGATCAGCAAAGCGATAAGCTTGTAGCCATTGTCGAAAACATGGACAGAAATCAGCGTAAGCAAACCGAAGTGATGACAAATTTTCTTTCAGCAATAACCAGGATTATGGAAAATCAATGACTGTCTGACTCAGGACATTGAAATTGCCCGGCGTAGTAATTAACAATGACAAGCTGTGATTCTTGATAAAATATTTTAAATCAAATGGTTTAAACGTTTATTAATTGCTTCATTTTTGAACATGAACACTCGATTTTTCTTAGAACTTCGCATATTTTTTCGGGCATATTGTCAAAAGCGTTTCGTTTATGTTACTGTTTCATATTACCGGTATTGCAAAGATTCATTTGAATGAGATTGTAAATACATATCTTGTTTTGTCTGAACTTAATAAATACCTTTCTACATTCACAGATTTATAATTTGGATATGTAATCCTTCAAGAGTTCTCTAAGAGCTTAGCCATCTCTTAAAACATTGTCATTATCTGAGCCATCGTCTGCATCGTTTCCATAGTCTTTCATTTCCCATTCATCTCCGACACTGATACAAAAATTGTGAAGCACAGCACAGGCTATGACGATGTCACCTACTAAAGCAACATTGCTGCCGCAGTTGTGTTCGAAGAATTCGCCAGCGGCTCTTCAAAATTCCAAAGGCGCACTCCACTGCTACCCTTGCCACCGAGAGCTCTTTATTAAATGCTATGTCGTCTGGGTCGTTCGTCCCTTCTGGGTAGCCCTTTTGCAGCCAGCAAGCTAAAGGATAAGCGCTATCGCCAACCAGATAGGGCACAATTTCATTGCCTCCAACGTTCATAACCGGTACTTGCAGGATTTCATTGCTTTCGCATCGTCTAAATAATAGACTATTATGTAATACTCGAGCATCGTGCATGCTACCTGGATATCCGGCTGAAACATCCAAGAATCTATTTCTTCCATCAACCACTGCTTTAACAACCATATCGTGTTGTTGGTAGCGACTGAAATAATTGACTGCACTTACTGGAGGAGCTTGAATGCGTATGTGAGTGCCGTCGATTGCACCAACAACATTAGGAAGATTAGATATCTCTTCAAATGTTTCTCTCATTGCGATAACTTCTGGCAACGTTTCTGGGAACTTGATGTATCTGCCTTTTAAAGCACAAAGTGCGTAGACAACATCTTCTACGGCTTCAAACACAGTAGTAGTACCAATGTTAAAACACGGTCCTATGGCAACATACGAACACCCATGAGCAAGACGAAATAATCCAATCGCTAAAACAACTTCTGCAGGCAAACATCGCCTGAAGCGAGTGTCTTGTCTAGTTAAGAATGGTCTAAGGATATTTGACAGCAATTAGAAGGTAGTTCTGCTCATTCGCAACTGACTCCTAAAGTATGTATCTGGAATAGCATTGTTATTAAAGTGGATATTGAACCATGTGTTTTGAGGACGAGGCAGTACCCAAAAGTACGGTCCGAGAAACGGTGCCTTCTTTGTAATCTTCGATTGATACGACGTTCAAACAGGTAAAACATCCGCCGATCTCGTTGCTGTTGCATTTGTACTAAACAGATGAAGATGAGTAGGAGTCGCATTTGACTATTGAGCTCAAAAATAATTATTATTGAGGCGAGTAACAACAAAAATCGCCGCGGCACCATCTCGGCTTTTTCAAGCTTCACATACAAACATGCTTTGCCGCCTATCGCGGAAAAATTTCGCGTGTTGTTTTTTAGTACTTTCCAGACCAAACACAATGGCCAATCAACAACGTATTGTTATCTGGCATTACGAGGGGCATTGGAATGCGACTTGTCATGAATTGTCCTGCCTTGAGGCAGGACAACGGCCCCTTTGAAGATTTGTCCGTTTTGACAAAATTTGCACTTGTCCAACAAGTCGTTCGCACTTGTTTTTGCGATTGTTTGACAAAATGTATCGCGCGTGCAACGCGGACCAATCATAAGACAACTGCTTCTTTGTTTTCCTGAATTGTTGGACAAGTTCTGGGTCTCAAAAAACGTATTCGCACTTGTTTTCTGTAACAAGTGACACATTAATGAAGAAATCTACAAATTGTTACAAAATTTGTCCGCTAGTGCGAATCGGCCCTTAATTTATCCACGCAATCCTTTCACTAAGTAGTGGTATTCTAAAGAGTCGTGCCTTATACAACATTTTATATCATTTTTATCATTATCATTAATATAAACAAGATATAAAATTACAAACATTATTAAAAAAATCCTAAGAGAAATACTAGAGTATGGGAACATATATGTCTTCATAAGTGCCTATGAAAGCAACAGCCCCCATGGCAGGAATCACTGTTCAGCCACTGTAGTATTGGGCTTCCTGTTTTACGGCAGTTGGTCATCCCGGTGGGGGGGGGGGGGGGGGGGGAGGGTACTCCCCTATATAAGCTATATAGGTATGTGCCGTCCCAAAGGGTATGGTTTTTGAGCCGTTGTGGTCTGAAAACGGGTATAGATTTTGACAATTATGGTCTGAAATTGGGTCTGGTTTTCGAAGAAAGCACGACAACGACACAATATGGAGACAAAATTAGACTAAAAATCTGAACATTTTGCCTGAAACAATGTTCGGTATTTTTTATCATAAAATGATATCCACTTTCTGTGGGCAAGCTTAGGGGCTCGCAAATAGAGTACACGCTTAAGAAGGCAGGTCTGAAAACGGGTGTGGAAAATGGCTGCACACCCCCCACCAAAAAATCCAAGGAGTACCCCCTCCCCCGGGTCATCCCCAGTTCCCTTCTAGTCGTGTTTATCCAAATGGTTGCGAAGGTAGTGTTGACAAAAGGCTAACTATTGAATGCCTAGTGGCATTGAAGGACTTGCGTGCAGAGGAGGCTAGTCTACAGAGCCGCAGGTGCTCTGAGTTGTAAATAATTGTTATTGCTTAGAGATTTGGTTTGTGTTTTCTTTTCTTCTTGCATGCAGTGGGCAGCTTGAATCTAAACTCCTTGGGAAGTGGGATGTACTGCCATAGACTGTTTGTGTACCTGCTGGGAAGATTTGCATGTGTTCATCTTATTGTCTTAAAACTGGCTATCCGCATTGCATTTCACTCATTGAAGGCAAAAGCTAAAAGCTTCTATATGTGGGAGCAAGCTCCACTTGGAACAGCCAGTGTATGTATTTATTACATGTAAAATGCCTCCAAAAATGAAGTGTGTTTTCCAAGCATTTTTAGTGTTGATCCAAAATTTTTTTCATCTATAATTAACACCTGTCCCAACAAGCTCACATTTCCTTTCGTTTTGTTCAATGAGGAAGTGAAATCATTCATTGCCAAGCTAATCAAAATCTAGTGTTTTTGAGAATTTCTTTTCAAGTTTGTGTCTTTTACATCCCACTGAGACTGGATCAATGTACATGTACTAAAATAAACATGACAGGTATCTAGAACACATCTTTAATGAACACAAAGTGAAACATTACATCCCTAATTAAAAGTTTTTGATGCCATCTTGACGAGTAGGCAAAGCAGTCAGAAATAACCGGTACAGTGTTTGTATGGGAATCGGATAGCAGATAACTTCTTCTAAAATTGAATATTTCACAATTTGTGAATTAAACTTTTTAATACTAGGTAGAAGATTGTATTCACCAAGTTCGAGGGATGTAGCTTTGCTAGAAGTCCCTCAGTTAATTTTTGTGATTCTCGATACATTTGTCTGTACATTTTTTCCCCCAAACTGCGGCTTAATTTACAGACGAATGTATGGAAAATGACAAAAATTAACTGAGTGACTTCTAGCAAAGCTACATCCTTAAAACTTAGTGAATACAATCTTCTACCTAGTATTTTAAGTTTTGATGTGAAATATTCAATTTTAGAAGAAGTTATTTGCTATCCAATTCCCATATAAACACTGTAATTCCTGCTGCCTTGGCTACTCGTCAAGATGGTGTCAAAAACCGTGATAAGGCCTATTACTTTCTCCATAAAAAAAAACGAAACTATTAACTCAACATGAAAAACTTTGGTGTCATTGAAAACGAACCTATTGTCAATTACGAAGTTAAAACAACTGTATGCATATGGTTACTTGGCCAACTTGATTCAACACGAAAAACTTTGGAGTCATTAAAAATGAACCTATTGTCAATTACGAAGCAAACGACCATATGCATATGGTTACTTGGCCAACTTAACTCAATACGAAAAACTTTGGTGTTAT